>JAJONR010006333.1:0-42005 GCA_029582245.1 Solanum etuberosum
AAAAAAAACAATAAAAATTGAAAAATATTCGATTGAAAATTTAATTTTGTAGCAAAGTTCAAATCTAAAATCACTAATTAAGGATGAAAGAATACTTATTACTCACTAACGAATGTAACAGTATTGGATTTGTGTGAATGATTTAACGTTTGAAGAATAAATTGAACACATGGGCAGAGCCAAAGCATAGTGAAAAAATAAATTGGTACATACCTTCTGTAATTACCCCAGGTTATGTCCTCTTTATTGCATTCTTTTTTGCTTTTAGAACATTCCTATAGCCACCCTAAATCATTTATGACATGCAAGGACTAACAATTTGGTAACCTCATCAGTTGTTTAGTTTTTTCTGTAAGTTTTTGTTTCGTCAAAAATTAGGTAGATGCCTTCAAAATGCAGTTCTTAAATTTCTATTAGCTCCAAGACATCAAGTTATGTCTAGAAAGACCTTTCGTTCGAATCTCATGGATTTCAAACTAATTCTGAGATACCTTAAGGAATTTGGCTTAAAATAAAGTTTGGGTGTGCGACCTACTTTTCATCAAGACGACTTCGGTTGGAAGATTTGACATATCTATTGATTCAAGATTGTCAAATTTTTTGAGGTAGCATATTTTTTGTTTGTGTGTAAAGGGTTTTGAACAAATCTCGAGCACCCCTTCTGGAGTTGTGAGACATGGAGAATCAGCTGATGTTGCACCAGCTGGTGCAAAACCCATTTCCTCTTTGTTTTCTTGCACCCCAGGGTGCATTCTCGGTGGCTAGTGATGTTTGCCACCGCATTCACAATCCTGGTGTTGCGTTCATGGAGACCATTGGAGTCTTGCATTGCATTTACAAGCTTCACATCGTGATCACTTAGGTCAAGGAAGCTAAAACTTTGCATTCATGGGCTAGGTGCCATATTCTAGAAGCTCTAAGGGCCTCACCACTCACAATCATCAACTGGTCCCTGTTTTGCGAAGGTCACTTGACTGGTCTTTTAATGAAAGACCAGCCTCATATTTCAGAACTTGTTTCATAATTGAAAACTTGATAGATATAGTTGTGGAGATCAAAATAAAGTTATTTTATTTGTTATATGTTGCGAATTTGATGGGCTACGTATTGGATCATTAGGAAAGTGTGGGTGAATCATATTTGAGGTAAGTTCTCATCCCGAAAGACCTTCTAAAGCCCTTTATTGGTGTTTTTAGTGAACTTTATTGCATAATCTTATTTAGCTATCTTTATGAGCTCAAATTGTGCCTATTTTTGGGGCACAAGTTGCTTGAGCTATTGAGGACTAATTGACAGAGTCACTTTCGAGATTCTTAGTATGGGTCCCATGATTCCATTTTGACTCATTTTTGGGTCCCTTCTTCATTTGTTTAATTTTAGTTTCTAAATGTCCGTATTGAATTTCTAATTATTTATTTGATAGCATGGCAGTGATCGTAGGCCATTCGGAAGGAGAAAGCTCCAAAATTGTAATTTTCGAGAGTGTGGGATAAACTTTAAGGTGGGCTATGACTTAGTAGTCTTTATATTGAGCTTGTGATTGTGAATTCATGTTGATTAGCTATAATTGGGTTAGGTTTGTAGTTTAATTATATTTAGTTATTAGAATTCATGTCTTAAACGTATTTCATGTAGTTATTGGGATTTCGAGCAAGCTTATTGTAATTGTGTTGGTTATTCCATCATTTGAGGTATATGTTTTTTCATTCATGTTTTTATTGGTTGTTTGGTCTTGGCCTTAGATTTAATACCTTTGAAGTTCATAGCAAAGCTGATCTAGTAAAGTTGCAAAAAAAATTGTTGTCATTTACTAATTTTTTAGTTATATGAGTGATGTTTACGAGTCATGGTTATGAGTACGACATGTGGAAGTTGATCGTGGACGACACTTAGATTCTTAGAATGGTTGTTAAGTGATTACGAGCTGGTTCCACATATCGTGGTTTTGTCTATGGGTCGTGGATTGCCTTGTGGTCATGAGTCCTAATTGTTGGAAAATGTCAATTCTCAGGCCCAATTTATTAGCTAACCGTATGGATCGTGAAAGGAACAACGAGTCGTTGTTGGGTCTTGTTTATGTAGTCTTCAAGAAATAGGATTTCAATACCTTCACTTTGATGAGGGTAATGTACGATTCATTCATTGGACTACACGTCGTAGAAGTATGTTCTTGGTTTTCTCTTCAGAAGGTTTGGTTGAAGAGATTGGGCTCTATGACTTGACAATACAGTCCATGTAAGGATCTATGGGTTGTAAGTTAGGGTCATTTTTCTAAGACTGAAGGTCCAGACATATTCTCTGGACTCAGTGTACGAATTGGTTCTATGGCTCTAGTCGTATAAGGTTTCTTGTGATCTTTTATGAGAGATTTGGATTTTTAGTTCATGGAGTCCAAGAGTGGACTCTACGGTTCGTAGAAGGATTTACGGACGATGGATGGGTTTGTGGTTACTGTGTGAAAGTTATTTCTCATGGGGACTTGGGTCTTTTCCTTCTCTTTTAATTTCTATACTCCATGGTTTTACGCCTATTTTGAAGACTATAAAATATTCCTAAGGCCCCTAACCACCCCAATTCACCCTCATTCTCTCAACTCCAAATCATTTCTCTCAAGTCTTCTACCTCAAGCAATCTAGGATTTCAAGGATCTCAAGTCTCCATTGAAGATTTAAGTTAGGGTTTTAATTAAGGTATGTGGGAACTTCATCAATGGATTCTTCTTCACTCATTGAGTCCCAAAGAAACCTCCTTTTCTTAATTATGATTCTTACCCAATTGTAAGGTTTCATGTTTTTTCTGATGGGTTCTATTGAATTTAAGTTTATTCATCATGATTTATCTTATTATCCATGATTTCATCATAGTTCAATATTTTTAATTATATTTTCATGAACTCATGCTATGCAAGTATTTTATGATCATGGTTCAAGCTATGTTACTATGCGTGCATTATGTTATGAAGGACTTTATGAATCAAGGATGTTTTCGAATAAAGTATCAACAAGTTTATATGAAATTATGATGCACCCGATTGAAGTATTTGTCATTATGAATGACTATCATGAATTAAATTTTTTCGATTAAAGTGTCTCTCAAGACTATGTTATCTATGATGATTTAAAGGAGCTATTCTCATGATTATCAATTTTTTTTATTGAATGATTCATTATTACTAGATTCTTATTATTTCAAAGAATATAGAACTTACTCTTAATTGACTATAGCTAGTGGATACACCTAACCTTAAAATTTTGGTCATTACCTGGGAAAGTATGACATTTTATTTTTGGTGTGAGAGTAGTACACTAAACGCCATATTAAAGCTCACATGGTTTTTGTCAGTTAACGGTATCTCCCACAACTGACTATGATTATAATTATGCCTTTCAAGAATATTGCTTTCACAACCTAAAAATTGATGTGATGACACTTGTCTTATCCCACCAAAACAAATCATCCTAAAACCTAAACAATAAAATAGAAATGCCGAAATTAAATCATGAATAACATAAATGCATATAACATAGCCAATCTAATAAATACCCCTAAAACATTGTTATCATGTGTACAAGCCTCTAAAGTGTAACAACTTATTTGAAAGAAAATACAAGTCTCACTGTCATTGATTCAGGAGAAAAATAAGAACACCATAGAGGAACAAGTTTGCCCGCTAAGATAACAAGCAACTACCTCTCAAGTCTCCACAATAAAATCTCAGACGAAGCATAGAAGTAGGATAATCTCAAAAGTCAGGGATCATAACCTACACAAGTGTAGAAGCAAGGAGTGATTACCAAACAACACAGTACTCAGAAAGCAAACCACTAAACATGAGGTAAAGGAAAATAGAATATGAGTACTTCTTTCATCCCAACCGAACCTCCATAAACTACAACATGCATAGTGATCAGCCTAACCTTACTACTTATAATGCACATATCACGTAGTTCAATAGTCACAGAAAAAAAAAAATATATATATATATATAGAGAGAGAGATCATCAATTCTTAAATATCAAATTCATCAATCACAAAGCTTGACAAAGAACTCACAAGTCCACGGATAATGATAAATGTGCAATGCAATCAAATGACATCAAAATGTGATATACATCTACTCTGTCACGCCCCGAGGCTACCTCCTTGACGTAACACGGGACCTAGGATCACGAGTGACCCCAAGCTAACCCTATGTCTGGCATATATCAAGCATACAAGAATAACTGAATAAATTATGTACTGTGCGAAAGCTAAAACAATAGATAACTGAAAGTGGGGAATACTCATCTAGTCTGAATGTATAAACCATACTAAGAGTTTAATAACACTGAAAGGTTAAACTTAATAAGTCAGGCTGATTGTACTACTATGTCTGAAAAGCCTCTAACTGAGTTTAGTTGCTGGGACATGTCCCCCAGGTAACTCTAAAAAAATTGAAAACTAAATAAAAGACTAAAATAAAAACATGTCTATTGTTCTTGGAATATGAGGACTCACCACTAAAGCTGTTGAAATGCAGACCGAGAATCGATCTAAGCGCGATCTGGATGCTGAGTACCTGAACCTACATCATGAAAGGATTTAGCGCAGAGTATGCGTCATTACCGTGAATGTACTAAGCATGCAGGATATAGATACTAAGCTGAACAAACATATATAAGCTGAACAAGGCATAACTGAGCAATACTGTACACTGAGCAAGAATGTACATACTGAAAAGATAACTGAAAATCTAAACTGAATGCAATGACCAAGTACTAATCATGAACATGACATGCTAACTGAATACTAAAGTATATATTGAAAATCTGGTCAAATACACTTAGAGTCCGACAGTGGGAGTTACTATTAACCGACATAAAACCACGTGAGCTAAATGTAGAGTTCGATGTATACGCCCCATCGAGAGGACCCAATATACCTTGCTAGGGGTATAAAGGCATGACTGACGTGATCACTAAATTTGATGCCCAACAGAGGGGACTTATACTCCTACGGGGGCACGTAGTTCTGGGACTATAAGGGTACGCTGAACCCTAGTCCAACTCGGTGCTAAGTCTACTCCCAACTGACTATGTATATGACACAATTTTAACTGAAATACTGAATAGCTCAAAATACTGACATGCAATCTGAGAATGCAACATTTATATACTGATAATGTAACATTCCAAATCTGAAGCATGATTATCTGTTTAATTGACCTAGCAAGTATAATTCATGAACTAAGAGAATTTATACAAACTAGGGTTCTGAGTTTCATACAAGTAATTAAGCAAACTTTCCAAGAAACAAGCTAATTCGATTTAGGATACTACAAAAGCTAAATCATAGTAAATATCCAAGGTTTTAGAAACCCTAAGTCTAAACAAGATATAGAGAATCAAGGAACTGACTGAATTCTAGGGACCTAGTGGATGAAAGGAGCCCACTAGTGAGAGCCCACTAGTGAAATCCCACATACCTAGTGATGAAATCTACGGAGAAATCATTCAATTTCGGGGCTGAAACTTGAAGCAAACCTTATGACTGTTCTTGGGGAAACTGATGTCTCTTTCTTCTCTTTTTTTCTCTAAGTTTTGAAGATTTTTGGTGAATAAAGGTTTTGGTTAGGTTTTGACTAGATTATTAGTCTTAAACTGAGTAAAACGACGTAGTTTAAATGCCCAATTCATAGGGAAATGACCAAATCGACCGTGACTTAAAAGCCGACGAGGCCATCGATGGACCCTGACCGATGGACCGTGTATTAAATAATGATCCGTCCTGCTTAGGCGTCGTTTGGCTGGATTTGGGGGTCACGATCCACGAACCCTGGACCACATACCATTGACCTACCTACGGTCCGTAGGTCTGGCCGTAGGTCGTGATTTTATGAGTGGTGAACCTACGGACCATACCTACGGTCCGTGGTCCCGTCCATGGGCCGTGGTTTGGCCTCTGTCGGTGGCACCTACAACTCAGAAAATCTGCTATTTGGTGTTTCTTGAATCCAATGTGTTACATTATCTCCCCTTGGGAACATTCGTCCTCGAATGAAGTCTAAACTAGTTGAGTATGAAGGGAAGGAGCTGCAATCCCTACCACTATGTACTAGAAATTGATATCTAACTGAACTGAGTTCCATGAACATGCAAATATGCTAAAATGCAAGAATAACTAAATGAAAAAGATACTGAAACTGAATTTTACGCAAGAGTTAACTGAAAGACATGAGAGGAACTATTAGCTCCCACTACGGAAGGAAAGAGGTGAGGATACTTGGCCTTCATGGCTACTTTTGCTTCCCAAGTAGCTCCCTCTACGGACTGGCTTCTCCACAAAACCGTCACTGAAGAGACTTCATTATTTCTCAACCTACGAACCTGACGGTAAAGAATTTAACCTGACACTTCTTCATAAGTGAGACTATAAAACCCCGCTATTTGAAAGAGCTAAAATTAGGAAGAACCATTTTTGGAAAGAATGAAAATCTGAAATTTGGCAAGTATGTTAAGTATGAGTTTTGAGTCAACATCAAACGACCATAACTCCTAGCATAGGATGAGTTAGGTGTCCTACAAGATATCAAATGAAAGGTCATTTAATTATCTTTCCAACGCCACCGAGTTTGTGAATTTTCGAGTTTGTATGAGGCAGATATGCCTGTTTGAAGTCGGGCTGTCCGGATAAGGAAAGTCAACCGAATTTTTTAGGGGTATTTTGGTCTTTTCATTACCCAATTAAATTATTTCGTTTTTATTAAGTTATTTGTGGTATAAACTGAGTTAGTTCAGTTGACACAATTAAGAATTACGTTAGGGCTTTGAGAGATGAGAAAATAGGAGAAAAGTCAAGGCGTTCTTGGAGATTTCTTGCGGAATCGAAGTCGTTTTGCCAAGGGTTGATCCCTAAAGAGGTATGTGAGACTTTTATATCTTTGGGTTCGTTCACCCACGCGTCAATAATGTTTATTTCAGTGAAATTCGTTTCTAGAAAGCTTAAGGTTGATGATCTTGAATTGTGTTTTTTGAAATTCCATTTCGCTCTTGAGTTTGGATAGGATTGTTAAGTTCTTGATGAAATCATGTCGATTTTTGAGTCGTTTATGAGTAGATTCTTGTGTAAATATACTGGGTATCTGAATCTAAAGAGAAATTGTGAAAAAGAATTGAATTTAGGCGAATTGGGGTTAGAAAATGAAGAAGAAAAAAGTCGGGCGAATCTGGCACCCAATTCCGCGTCGCAGACCTTACCCCCCCTGCTCAGAAATTTTTCCGCGTCGCGGAGAGGTCACGGACCCCTCTGCCTCAAAAATTTATTTCAGGATGAAATATTAAAATGCATCTCCGCGTCGTGAACTTGCTCCCAGATTGTGTTTTCTTGACCGTTTCTCATGATTAACTATCTAGAAATACTCCTAAACATCACGAGATCTTTCCTATCACAAATCATAACCTTGAATTCATAATTCAAATTCAAGGTAGAGTTAAGAGGTAAGTCTTGAGAGTTCCTCGAGTCATTTTAAGAAGTCTTTTACAAATCTTTTAAACTTGTTTTAAGACTTAAGCATTGAGATTGAGAAAGAGTAGAGCAGAGTTCATTTTCTTTAAAATGTTATGAGGGGACTATGTATTTCCAAAGAGTAAATGTTTTCACATTTAAGATGAGAGGAAACACCGATTTCCAAAAGAGGTTTGATGAGTAGTTTTGAGTTCCATCTCTTTTAAGAGATAAACTTTTTGAGTAATAACCTCAAATCAAAGAGAAAGAGTTATGTTTTTAAACATATGAGCGGAGTAATTTTGGGAGTAGTATTGAGCACCGATATGGGGATGAGTTCATAATAACTCAAGTCAATGTAGCCATCGTGGGTAGAAAGGGTCATACTTTTTAGATGATTCTTTAATGCTTTTTAGCATAGACTAGTGGATCCACTTAGTTGAGGCGTTCTATATCCCGGCAAGTTATAGGATAGTTTTGGCAGCGTGGGCGAGATGTTGTATAATCACATAGGTCATAGTGATGGTTGTCGGTTAGACAAACTCCCATAGAAGTATATTAATTTATTATATATATATACATTGAGTTGTTATTGTATTTTTCAACACATTGAGTTGCTACCTACTGTTTAAATTCTCTATATAAACTGCATCTTTACTGTTGTTTATTTATGCATTGAGTTGAGTATTCATGAGTTGAGTAAAGCTGAGGTAAGTATTTCTTTCAGAATTCAAATGAAGCTTATGTCAACTTTAGTTTTCCCCTCGCTTGCTCGTACATTTAATGTACTGATGCCATTTGGCCTGCATCATTTTATGATGCAGATACAGGTAACAAGGATCAACATCCAGCGCTTCGTCGATCTAGCTGAGCATTCAGAGTCATTTGGTGAGCCTCCTTACTTTCCAGAGAATCCCTTTATATCATGTTTTATTATTTCAGTTGCTAGGATGATCGGGGGTCTTTTCCCGACATCCCTCTTAGTATTTAGAGGCATCATAGAGAGTTAGTCATTAGTTCGTTAGTCTTGTTATTTCAGTTGTTTTGAATATAAGACTTGAGTTGCCTTATTGGCCAGTTGAATGTTTACTTCTACAACATTCTATTTTATTACATGGATTTATATTTGTTGAGTAAAGTCTTTCGCTGAGTAGTCTATGAATCCATGTCTGTAGAGCACAGAGTTCAAGAGTCCTAGGGCGTGACAAACTTGGTATCAGAGCACAAAGTTCAAGAGTCCTAGGGAGTCTATGAAGCCATGTCTGTAGAGTCCTAGTTATCGATGTGAAGCGTGCCACATCTATAATTAGAGGGCTGCAACATTTAGGAACTATCTCACTTCCTTCATATTCATTTCGTGCGATAGAGCGCATCTCTATAAAAGTTTCTTTCTAACTCATTCCTGCGCGTGTCTTTTAGATCATGCCTTCACAAAGAGCTGTCCGAGGTCATCCGGATAGAAGAAATGTTGAGGAACAATGGGTACTTAATGCACCTGAAGTGCAACCCCAAGGAGAGGTCACCAATGCTGAATTTCGAGAAGCTATCCGAATTCTGAGTCAAGCTGTGACCAATCAAGTTGGGCAACAGAGAGAGAATCACCAGGAAGTGGCTGATACTTCAAGTGTCCGTGAGTTCTTAAGGATGAATCCTCCGAGATTCACATGTTCAAGTGTCATTGAGGATCTGGAAAACTTTGTTGAAGAGCTTCAGAAGGTTTTTGAGATTATGCACGTTGCCAATGCTGAGAGGGTGGAACTAGTTGCATACCAATTGAAGGTTGTCGCTAGAATCTGGTTTGATCAATGGATAAAGAATAGAGATGAAGGTGCACCACTAGTGAGATGGGCTATGTTTTAGGAGGCCTTGTTGGGGCATTTCTTTCCCAGTGAACTGAGAGAAGCAAAAGGTACGAGAATTCCTCACTCTTAAGCAGGAATCTATGAGTGTTCATGAGTACAGTCTGAAGTTCACCCAACTCTCCCGCTATGCTCCGGAGATGGTTGTTGACATGAGGAGCAGGATGAGTTTATTCGTTGCTGGGTTGTCTCATCTATCAAGTAAGGATGGCAAGGCAGCTATGCTGATAGGGGATATGGACGTAGCAAGGCTGATGATCCATGTGCAACAGGTTGAGGAGGACAAGTTGAGGGATAGAGAAGAGTCGAAGACATCAGGGAATGAGTCTAGGCAGCAAAAGAGTAATGCGAACCAGCCTTCTTTCCAACATAACCAAAAGGGACCTGCTCCATCATCTGCTAGTGCACCTGCACCAAGGAACAGAGGTGAGTTCAACAGTCAGAATTAACAAAATTTCAGAGCTAAACCTGCACAGTCTCAAGGTATTGTGGCACAAGTAGGTAACTGGGATCCTGCATGTGCTAAATATGGTAGAAACCACCCCGAAACATGTCGTGATGGCTCAACTGGTTGTTTCAAGTCTGGTAAAGAGGGTCACTTCATGAAAGAGTGTCCAAAGAACAGGCAGAGCAGTGGAAATAGGGGCAATAGAGCCCAATCTTCTTCAGTTGCTCCACCAGATAGGGCTGCACCTAGAGGAGCTACTTCGGGGACTGGCGGAGGAGCAAACCGCCTATATGCTATCACTAGTCGCCAAGAGCAAGAGAATTCACCAGATGTTGTCACTGGTATGATCAAAGTCTTTACTTATGATGTTTATGCTTTGTTAGATCCAGGAGCGAGTCTATCTTTTGTGACTCCTTATATTGAGATGAATTTTGATATTCTTCCTAAGCAACTTCCTGAGCCCTTCAGTATTTCTACACCTGTTGGTGAGTCTATTCTAGCTGAGAGAGTCTATCATGATTGTACCATTTCTGTCAATCACAAGAGTACCGTGGCTGATTTAGTTGAGTTAGACATGGTAGATTTCGATGTCATTCTAGGTATGGACTGGATTCATGCATGTTATTCCTCAATCGATTGTAGAACTCGAGTTGTTAAGTTCTAGTTTCCTAATGAGCCAGTTTTTGAGTAGAGGAGTAGTTCAGCAGTGCCTAAGGGCAATTTTATTTCGTACCTTAAGGCCCGAAAGTTAATTTCCAAGGGGTGTGTCTATCACTTAGTCTGAGTTAATGACTCTAGTGTTGAGACACTATCTATTTAGTCAGTTTCAGTTGTTAGTGAGTTTCCAGAAGTCTTTCCAGACAATCTTCCCGGAGTATCTCCTGAGAGAGAAATAGACTTCGGTATAGATATCCTTCCCGATACTCTTCCTATCTCTATTCTGCTATATAGAATGGCTCCAGCAGAGTTGAAAGAGTTAAAAGAGCAGTTGAAAGATCTTCTTGAGAAAGGTTTTATTCGACAGTGTCTCACCTTGGGGTGCTCCGGTCGTATATTTGAGAAAGAAAGATGGTTCTCTTAGAATGTGTATCGATTACCGTCATTTGAACAAGGTTAGTATGAAGAATAAGTATCCGCTTCCGAGAATTGATGATCTCTTCGATCAAATTCAGGGTGCTACTTGTTTTTCTAAGATAGACCTCAGATCTAGCTATCATCAATTGAGAGTAAGAGAAAGTGATATCCCTAAGACAACTTTCAGGACCGCTAAGGTCACTATGAGTTCCTAGTTATGTCCTTTGGTTTGACTAATGCCCCTACAACATTCATGGACCTTATGAACAGAGTATTCAAGTCTTATTTAGATATGTTTGTTATCGTATTCATTGATGACATCCTAATCTATTCGAGGAGTGAGGAAGATCATGCTAGTCATCTTAGAATAGTTCTCCAAACTCTCAAGGATAAAGAGTTATATGCTAATTTTTCTAAGTGTGAGTTTTTGCTTGAGTCTGTGGCATTATTAGGCCACATTTTTTCTGGTGAGGGAATTAAAGTTGATTCTTAAAAGATAGAGGCAGTGCAAAATCATCCTAGACCCACGTCTCCAATTGATATTAGGAGTTTCTTGGGATTGGCTGGCTATTATAGAAGGTTCGTCGAAGGGTTCTCATCTATTTCATCTCCTTTGACTAACCTGACTCAGAAAATAGTTAAGGTTCAATGGTCTGAAGCTTGTGAGAAAAGCTTTCATGAATTGAAAAAACGGTTGACTACTACCCAGTATTGACCTTACCAGAGGGTACGCAAGGCTTTTTGGTTTATTCTGATACGTCCAGAGTTGGTTTGGGTTGTGTGTTAATGCAGAATGGCAAGGTTATCGCTTATGCCTCCAGACAGCTTAAGATTGACGAGGGGAATTACCCAACTCATGATCTAGAGTTGGCTGCTGAAGTATTTTCTTTGAAAATATGGCGTCACTATCTTTATGGTGTTCATGTAGATGTGTTCACCGATCATAAGAGCCTTCAGTATGTGTTTAGTCAGAAAGAGCTAAATCTCAGACATAGAAGGTGGTTAGAATTACTCAAGGATTATGACATGAGTATTCTCTATCACCCAGGTAAGGCTAATGTTGTTGCTGATGCCTTGAGTAGATTGTCTATGGGTAGTACTACCCATTTTGAGGAAGATAAGAAAGAGTTAGCAAAAGATGTGCATAGACTTGCACAATTAAGAGTTCGTTTAATGGATTCCAATGAAGGAAGAGTGGTGGTGATGAATGGGACTGAATCATAATTAGTGTCTGAAGTTAAAGAGAGACGAGACCAAGATCCTATTTTGCTTTAATTGAAGGAAAATGTTCATAAGCAAAAAGTGATGGCTTTTGAACAAGGGGGAGATGGTGTATTGAGATATCAAGGTAGATTGTGTGTACAAAAGCTGGATGAACTTCAAGAAAGGATTATGGAGGAAGCTCATAGCTCCAGATATTCTATCCATCCGAGTTCCACAATGATGTATCATGATTTGGGAGAGGTTTATTGGTGGAGTAGTATGAAGAAGGGTATTGCAGAGTTCGTTTCTAAGTGTCCGAATTGCCAATAAGTTAAGGTACAGCACCAGAGGCCCGGTGGTATGGCTCAGAACATAGAACTTCCAGAATGTAAGTGGGAGATGATCAATATGGATTTCATCACAGGTTTACCACGGTCTCATAGGTAGAATGATTCGATTTGGGTGATTGTAGATCGAATGACTAAATTAGCCCATTTCTTATCGGTAAAGACTACCCATTCAGTAGAAGATTATGCTAAGTTATATATTCAAGAGGTAGTCAGACTTCATGGAGTTTCGGTGTCCATTATTTTGGATAGACGTGCACAATTTACTGCATAGTTTTGGAAGTCATTCCAGAAATGTTTGAATACAAAGGTGAACTTGAGTACTGCTTTTCATCCTCAGACGGATGGCCAAGCATAGCGCACTATACAGACTTTAGAAGATATGTTAAGAGCTTGTGTGATAGATTTCAAAGGTAATTGGGATGATCACCTACCTCTCATAGAATTTTCTTATAACAATAGTTACCACTCTAGTATCCAAATGGCTCCCTATGAAGCTCTTTATGGGAGAAGATGCAGATCTCCTATTGGATAGTTTGAGGTTGGTGAAGCTGGGTTAATAGGACCAGACTTGGTTCATGAAGCTATGGAGAAATTTAAGACTATTCAAGAGAGGTTGAAAACAGCGCAGAGTCATCAGAAATCCTATACAGATGTTAGGAGAAGAAACTTAGAGTTTGAAGTAGATGATTGGGTTTACTTGAAAGTTTCACCCATGAAGGGTGTTATGAGATTCGGTAATAAGGGGAAACTTAGTCCCCGATATATTGGTCCTTACAGGATATCCAAGAGGATTGGCAATGTAGCTTATGAGTTAGAGATACCGTAAGAGTTAACAGCAGTCCAGCCAGTATTTCACATTTCTATGTTGAAGAAGTGTATGGGCGATCCTTCACTTATCATACCTACTGAAGATATTAGTATTAAGGATATCCCTGTTCAGATTTTAGATCGTCAAGTTCGCAAGTTGAGAACCAAGGAAGTAGCATCAGTCAAAGTTTTGTAGAGAAATCAGTTTGTTGAGGAAGCTACGTGGGAAGCTGAGGAGGACATGAAGAAGAGTTACCCACATCTCTATGAGTCCGGAGGAAGTCCAAATTATGGTACTAATCCTTTTCTTGGCATTTACTTTAAGTTGACATGTTGTATTTATGTTTTGCTTGTTGGGTGTTTGAGATGGATATTAGATGTTACACCCTTAGCCTACTAAGAGTAATCTCATTCGAGGATGAATGTTCCCAAGGGGGAGATATTGTAACACCCCGCTATTTGGAAGAGCTAAAATTAGGAAGAACCATTTTTGGAAACAATGAAAATCTGAAATTTGGCAAGTATGTTAAGTATGAGTTTTGGGTCAAATTCAAACAAACATAAATCCAAGAATATGATGAGTTAGGTGTTCTACAAGATATAAAATGAAAGGTCTTTGAATTATCTTTCCAACGCCATCGAGTTTGCTAATATTTGAGTTCGTATGATGGAGATATGCCCGTTTGAAGTCGGGCTGTCCAGATAAGGAAAGTCAACCGGATTTTTTAGGAGTATTTTTTGTCTTTTCATTAATGATTGAAATTATTTACTTTTTAGTAAGTTATTTCGGGTCTAAACTGAATTAGTTCAGTTTACGCAATTAAGAATTACGCTAGGGCTTTAAGAGAAGAGAAAAGAGGAGAAAAGAGGAGGAAAGTCAAGGCGTTCTTGGAGATTTCTTGTGGAATCGAAGTTGTTTCCCCAAGGGTTGATACCTAAAGAGGTATGTTAGACTTTCATAGCGTTGGGTTCGTTCCCCCACGCACCAATCATGTTTATTTCAGCGAAATTCATTTCTAGAAAGTTGAAGGTTGATGATCTTGAATTGTGTTCTTGAAATTGGCTTTCGTTCTTGAGTTTGGATGGGATTGTTGAGTTCTTGATGAAATCGTGTCTATTTTTGAGTCATTTATGAGTAGATTCTTGTGTACATGTACTGGGTATCTGAATCTAAAGAGAAATTGAGAAAAAAAAATTGAATTTAGGCGAATTGGGGTAAGAAAATGAAGAAGGAAAAAGTCGGGTGAATCTGGCACCCCACTTCACGTCGCGGACCTGCCCCCCCTGCTCAGAAATTTCTCCGCATTGCGGAGAGGTCGCAGACCCCTCTGCCTCAAAAATTTATTTCACGATCAAATATTAAAATGCATCTCCGTGTCGTGGACTTGCTCCCAGGAAGTGTTTTCTTGACCGTTTCTCATGGTTAACTATCTAGAAACACTCCTAAACATCACGAGATCTTTCCTATCACAAATCAGAACCTTGAATTCATAATTCAAATTCAAGGTAGAGTTAAGAGTTAAGTTTTGAGAGTTCCTCGAGTCATTTTAAGAAGTCTTTTACAAATCTTTTAAACTAGTTTTAAGACTTAAGCATTGAGATTGAGAAAGAGTAGAGCCGATTTCATTTTATTTAAAATGTTATGAGAGGACTATGTATTCCCAAAGAGTAAATGTTTTCACATTTAAGATGAGAAGAAACACCGATTTCCAAAAAGAGTTTTCATGAGTAGTTTTGAGTTCCATCTCTTTTAAGAGATAAGACATTTGAGTAATAACCTCAAATCAAAGAGAAAGAGTTATGTTTTTAAACATATGAGCTGAGTAATTTTTGAAAAAGTATTGAGCACCGATATGGGGACGAGTTCATAATAACTCAAGTCTCCATAAATCATGTAGCTATCGTGTGTCGAAAGGGTCATACTTTTTAGATGATTCCTTAATTATTTTTAGCATAGACTAGTGGATCCACTTAGTTGAGGAGTTCTATATCCCGACAAGTTATAGGACAGTTCTGGCAGCGTGGGCGAGACGCTGTATAATCACATAGCTCATAGTGATGGTTGTCGGTTAGAGAAACTCCCATAGAAGTATATTAGTTTATTATATATATATATATATATACACATTGAGTTGTTATCGTATTTTTAAACACATTGAGTTGCTACCTACTGTTTAAATGCTTTATATAAACTGCATCTTTACTGTTGTTTATTTATGCATTGAGTTGAGTATTCATGAGTTGAGTAAAGCTGCAGTAATTGTTTCTTTCAGAATTCAGTTCAAGCGTATGTCAAGTTTAGTTTTCCCCTCGCATGCTCGTACATTCAATGTGATGATGCCATTTGGCATGCATCATTTTATGATGCAGTTACATGCAACCAGGATCAGCATCCAGCACTTCGTTGATCTAGTTGAGCATTCAGAGTCATTTGGTGAGCCTCCTTGCTTTCCGGAGGATCCCTTTTTATCATGTTTTATTATTTCAGTTGCTAGGATGATCGGGGGTCTTGTCCCGACATCCCTCTTAGTATTTAGAGGCTTCATAGATAGTTATTCATTAGTTCGTTAGTCTTGTTATTTCAGTTGTTTTGAATATAAGACTTGAGTTGCCTTATTGGCCAGTTGAATGTTTACTTCTACAACATTCTAGTTTATTACATGGATTTATTTTTGTTGAGTAAAGTTTTCCGCTGAGTAGTAAGCCAGGCCAAGGATTCGCTTGGGGCCAGCAATGGTTCTCGAGTGCCAGTCCCGCCAAGGGTGTAGGCTCGAGGCGTGACAGAGACTTTCCTTCATAGCCCCACTCTCTAATGGTACTATTGATGCTGGATCACCCATATACTTCTTCAACAAGAAAATGTGAAAGACTTGATGAACCGCTGCTAGTTTTGCTGGCACATCTAACTCATATGCCACATTACCAACCCTTTTCAGGATTCTGTAAGGACCTACATATCTTGGACTGAGCTTCCTTTCCTGCCAAATCTCATCACCCCCTTCATTGGTGACACCTTTAGGAAAACCCAATCATCAATGTCGAACTCTAAGTCCCTTCTCCTCACATTTGCATAGGACTTTTGATGACTCTGAGCTGTCTTAAGTCTATCCCTCTGGCCCAATCAATATTGCTTCACCAACTTCAAACCAACCAATCGAGGACCTACATTTACGCCCATATAGTGCTTCATATGGGGCTATCTGAATACTGGAATGGAAGATATTATTATAGGCGAACTCTATGAGAGGTTGATTAACGTTTCAAGCACACCTCATCTAATTCTATTTGCAAATGATCGTTAAGCAGTATAAAATCCAAAAATTGAGTTGGGGTCGAATCCCACATGGAGCAGTACGTGTTCAAATTCGACTATGAAGTACAAATGTGATCTAACTAGCTATAGGAATAGATATTATCGGAAAAGGACACATTACAAATCAAAGGAGTGACATCAAATGTCAGATGGGGGTTTTGATTTACAATTATCAACTACAAAGCAGTGAAATAGCAATGAGATAACAATAAGGAGAGGAATTCTCGGGATCTGATCGATTATAGGCAAATTTTGATATATGGGTATTTGAAACTACTAGTAAACAGCTAAATATCAGTAGGTAGGCTAGACTATAATTCAAGTAGCTTTCTCCCGAACAACTATTCCGCTTCAAGTGATTTCTCTCGAACAACAACAAGCATAGCAATTAAGAATATCCCAAAACCTTAATACATCTTCTTTCTTGAGCAAGATGGGTGGGACTGAGTTTAGCATTCACTCTCTCAAGCTCAACCCAAATTAACCCAATACGTACGAATCATTAATCAATAATTTTAGTTCTAAAACTTCTCTCTCGAGCAAGCCAAGAACACTAAAATAGAACTGCATTTGCAACTACAATTCATAAATTAAACCACAATTAATGATTAAACCCACTTCAAAATAGCATTTAAACTAGTAATTAACAATACCCACACACTAATTCAATCCATAATCAGATGATCACACCCCAAGAGTTGGAGTTTTAGCCGAACATCATAAAAAGATAAAAATTGTTCCCGAATCGATTAGCCATCAACTGGGTAAGAGGAATTCAAGCTTTACAATGCTCCAATTCGAAGAAATTTTGAAACCCACTTGCAAAATCTCCAAATTGAGTCTCAAAAGCTTCAAGTCTACTTAGAAACTTCAGAGAAAACTGTTCTAAACTAAGATGGATTAAAAATTGATACTAAATTAATGTTCAAAGTGTAATTTATAGTCGCCGAAAATAAGCCACGAAGGGCCACTCGGCGAAGTAAGTCGGGCTCGCCGAACCACTCTGCGAGCCGCCCTTTGACCTCTTCCATCGCCTTTTCACCTCAGCATTTAACATCCTCAAGGTCTGTAACTTTGGACGATCTATCTTTGCTTCACGGAACGACTCGGTGATTCACCGACTGCTCTTTTTCATCGCCGACTTGGTTTCTTCCTTCAGGGTTTGGCACACTGGAACTTTAGGCGGTGAGATTAGCCACTCGGCGACACGCCGAGTGCTCTTGGCGATCTTCAGGTTCGCCCTTCTTCATTTCTTTAGCTTGTTTTGTTCCTTTTTGCCTGTTAGTGTCCTTGCTTTGCTCCTCAATCCATATACCTGAAAATCAAGGCATTAACATCATTTTATAGCATAAATTAGGCATTTGAGGACACTAAATCTATCAAAATAAATCCCTAAATGAGTCCAAATCTCGGACTCATCACCACCCCCAACTTAATCTTTTGCTTGTCCTTAAGTAAAACTCAAGATCAGCCATTCAAAAAGGATGTCTCAAACAGTGCTGCATAAGACTCAACATGAATGCACACAACAAGGCTCAATTTACACATGCAATGATAAATTGTGCACTCAAACATTCAAATTGTGACTCAATATTACCAAAGATGCTCAAGTTCACAATACTTGTTTCAAATGCAAGTTCAAGCTCAACAAAGGTACTCAAATGCCCTCACAACAAAGATGATTCCATATTCACACACTATTTCTCAGCAATTTAAAGTTTCAGAATCACATACAACTCTCACACTCACAAAGATGAACACATGCATGACTTCACCCATAGGTTTGTCCTGATTTTCCAATCAACATTTGTTTCAGCTCACTCAAGATCACAAAGGTATTTTCATGGCTTGTAATGGGGCTGAGTGTCAAGGTATGGTCATTTAGGCTCAGTGGGTGCTACCTCCATGAAGTGTGTCCTGATCATCACTTTCCTCCTTTTCTTTAACAATTCAACCATGCTCATAATCCACCCCATTATTCAACTTCAAATGAATTACCGGATACCCCATTTCTTTTGCAATTTTCATCACTTCATTTCACAACTTTTTCATTCTTTTTCTTTGCTTCTTTTCTCTTTTCTTTTCTTATCTTTTATTATTTTTTATTTTTTTATATGGAGGGGTTCAATCTTTTTCAAAACCTTTACTCAAAGGGGGATTTTTCACACTTCTTAACTTTCCTCCTCTTTTCACCACACCCCCAACTTAGGCTTTTGGCCTGAGTTGGCTATTCACACAAACCACAATTCATGAAAGTTTTGGGTAGATGGATAAAGAGGGATCACAGTTGTTCAAGTTTCTTCCAAGAAAAGGGTCAGGCTCAATAGGGTTCAAGAAAGGTTCATACATCTCACAAGGTTGGCCATAAAAGAGGTATATTATCAAATTGTTTCACTGTTCAAAATCGTTGCCTAAGATCATATCAAGTGCTTGCATCACTTAGTTAACCGGACCAACGGGGCAAATTCTAGATGTCATCACACAATTGTTCAAAGTAATCTCAACACACCAAGCATTGGCACCAATATCAAACAAGACTCCACACTTTTGCTAGTGTGCAATGTTCATCACAAGAGGCTCATTTGATAACCGGCTAATCACAACAAGATGCAAAAAGTTCACACATTGTTTATGCAACTTCATTGGCCTCATAGTAGCCGCACATTCATTTCGTTCAATTAAGAGCACTATTCAAGTCATCGGTATTGATCATAACTGATACTCAAATTTTCACAAGAATATCCACAAGCCACAATCATAGACAATAGGGGTGGCACAAAATTTTAAAATAGGTCAAAACCATTTCCATTCAAAACAAGGAGCCACAAGCTCAACCATCTACAAGATAAAAATCAAAACACATATATAGCTCAAAATACCCAAAATTCACAAATAAAATAGAATCACAAGAGGTAGGAATGGAAAGACCTCACCCCACCCACAAAAGAAAAGCAGTTGTCCTCAAATGCAACTAAAAACACAAAAATCACAAAAACAACAGAGAGGGAGGTAAAGAATGATCCTGTCTACACAGTCGCTCCATCTGTCCGGGCATCAGTGCCCGGGGTCACACTCTGGGGTTGGGCATTAGTGCCCTGGGTAACATCAACACTGGCTCCACTTGGGCTTGGCATGGAAGTCTCTCTCAACAAAGCCTGTCGGGCAGTGTCAATCATGGCACCCTCTAGGTCTGCCAGATCATCATATACAACAGCATCTCACTCCACAAGCTGCTCCTCATTGGTCTCGGCCTCAGACTCATCAGCAGTAACATCCTCCATCATATCATCTCCGGTGGTAGCCGGAGGTACCTCAGCATGGGCTGGAATCTCAGCACTCGGATCCTCAGGGATCTCAAATGACCCAAACAGTGAAGTGAAGTATGTGGACTTAAGATGGTCCACATCCTTCCTAAGCTTAGAAACCTCAACTTTCAAAGTCGTAACCTCAGTAGTCACCCACTGTCCTCTCTCACAAGTCACTACTCTCACAGTGAGAGCATCACTGGTAGCCTGAAGAGGTGTGAGTGCAGCTGTGATGGCTCGCTCAATTATCCAGGGCACCTCGGCCTCCAGCCGGGAAGCCCGTACATCGACAGAATGGGCTAGGTGCCCCATCTTGAGGAGCATGGCCTGAGTGATCGGAGGCCTGGAGGCAGTGATACCTGAAGCAGCTCTAGGAGGCTGGGAAGGAGTGGAAGTAGATGTACCTAAAGTCCTAGAGGTCGGAGTAGGCAAAGATGCCTCTGCAGGTAAATAATCAATATCAACCTCTGGGGATGTGTCCACCAGAGCTTCTCTCCTCATATCTACCTCATCTCGTATGTACTCGGCCTCTATGCACCGGATGTCGGTGGAGGATGTGGGTGTGACCTCAACGTCCCTCTTCTCATCAAGAGGAACTCCAGCCCACCGACACAACTCTGTAATAAGAATTGGGAACAGAAGGGATGTATGGCGCTGTTTGGCCCTCATGGCGATCTCCTGCTCTATGATCAACCCTACGTTTAGACTCTTCCTGGCTATAATAGATCCGAGACAGGACGCCTTTGGTTGGCGGAGAATGGACTCGTTTTGTGACGGCTTGATCGAGCTACTAATGAAACCAAACCAATACCGGGCTGCTATGTTCAAGTCTTTCTTCTCGATAGGGGCTCCCCCCTCAATCCACCTCGGGGTGGTGTCAGAGCTGAGGGGAGCTAGCCAGCCCTTTAAGTCATCCAGAGTCTGTGAAGTTGTCATCCTCTGTTACTCATGCTCAAAACCTATAGCTCTTTCCAGTACAACATTTATATGATCGCTGTTGCATCTCACTATCTTACCTCGAACTACCAAAGACTCCACCGGTCTGAAGGCATTGGCCTTCTTCTTCCCCTGGGGTACCAAGTCACCATATGCAGTGTAGAACTCTCTGACCCAGGTGGGGATGTATGGGCCACGGGGCCTGGTGAACATGTCAAACCTGTGGTACCGAACTGTTTCTCACACAAGAGGGTACCTGTCCACCACACCATCCGTGGACAATCGCTTCTCCTCTAGGATGGTCCTCAATCCCTCAGCCTTTAACGGGTTGAGTGACTGGGGAGGAGGATCCTGAACTTGTGACGCTGGAACCACCGTCTGTGTGGAGCTGGCACTGTATCAGCAGCAGAATGGGTAGACTCCAGGATCCTAGATCGATCTTGCCGAACACTTGCACGAATTTTTGCTCGCCGGGTCTGTAGTGGTTGGTCATCTTCAGGCTCAGAGAGTGAGACCTGAGAGTCAAAAGAATCCCCATCACTGTCGGAGTTGCGCTCTGGTCTCTCAGCTACGGGCGCTTTGCCCTTGCCTTTGCCTTTGCCTCCCTTCAGAGGTGCTTTCTTTCCCTTTTGTGTGGAAGAAGCTGCTCCCTCATTTATTATGATGCCCCGTGCTCGTTTGTGAGGCGGCATGCCACTTTCATCTAAGTTGGTCCTATCCATATCTGCAAAACACATTAGAAAGAGTTAGAAAATTTTTAAAGAAAAATGGGCAGAATTAAGGTTGCAGATGAACTCACCGAACCAATCAGCGAGTCGTCTAGTCACTTTGGCGAGCCAGATCGGGTTCGCCGAAGGGATTGGCTTGAAATTTTTTTAGAAACAAGGCAGGTTGGCGACGTGCAGGGCCCTTCGGCGAATCATTGACATCACTCGGCGAGCTCAGACTATTCGCCGAAATTAACAGTGTGTTTTAGGGGTTAGGGGCGCAGAAAGGGCGATCAAAGGAAACATTCGGCGAGTCACCGAGTGAACTCGGTGAGCTCAAGCCTCCCGCTGAAAGTTACAGACTCTAACTAAGCCAAATTATGGAATTAAGAGCGATCAAGGGGGATGTTGGTGAACCGCCGAACCGTTCAGCGAGCTCGACCCAGCTCACCAAACTGTCCAACGTGCCAAATTTCAACTCCGATTTTCAAAATTAAGCTCGCAGCCCCCGAAATCAAAATCAAACAGACACATTATGCAATTCATATAATACCCATAAGACCCATGCGTCCGGGGTATTCAGACTTCCCCCGATTTGGCCAAAATTGGCCATTTGACGATTTTTGCCCTTAAGAATGACGTCAAATGCTCCATCATTGGGCAAATTACATTATTTAGTACAATTGGGGGTTATTTAGACTCACCCAACTAGACCCAACATAAAGTAACCGCAACCCAATAATTTAGAATCAATTTTAACACACGAAACTCAGGAAATCATCTTTTTAAACAATTAGGTGCAATTTTGAAACACTAAATAAGCAATCAACCACATCAAACACGATTGAAGCACAGACCCAATCCAAAACAATACAATTTGTTGAATGCATTCGAGTTCAACCACTAATCAAGAGTTCGGGGTTTGGAAAACCAACCTGAATACCGAATTTAGAATTTGATAAGCTAGGCAGCAATGCAATTCAAATCAAACACGAGATCAAGAGCACAAAGCAAGTAAAATAGCAAACATATGGGAAATCAAAAGTGCGGGTGTGAGTGTACGGGGTTAGAAATGGGAGAATATGAAAGATTTTGAAATTTTAAACTGTTTGGCCTTTTAAAAACTTTCAGTTCATTGCCCTTTCGGCGGTGTAAGTCATCTGTGCTGAAGCACTCAGTGATGCACCGAGTGGTAACTTACCTCACTGAGTTTTACAGGACTCCCAGTTATCTTGGGGTCCAAACGACGGATAAAATCAGGCTCGCCGACTTGTTCAGCGAGTCGCCGATTAATTAATTGGCCTGCCGAGTTTTGCAGACCTCCACCTAAAGTTTTATTGGTCCAACGACAGTCCAATTCGGGCTCGCCGACCTTTTCGGCGAGATGCCGACTGGACTCTATGGCTCGCCAAACTAACCTTATTTTGTATTGTTGTTGGTTGTTTGAGAACAGAGGACGAGATGAGTGTAAACAGAAGTAACGGTAGCCAACTTGGCCACAAAGCTTACATTGGTAATAAGAACGATGTCAATGACACTCAAATTGGTGGTTTAGTTGAATCTTAAATGGTTGTCCTCATCGTGCCACGACGTTAAATAAGGAGCTTCTTGGGAGGCAACCCAAGTGTTTAAGTTTATAATATTGTTGTTTGAATAACGCATGTTGAATGTGCAGGTTGAAAAGTTGAGATTTATGGAAAATGGGCAGTTAAGCGAGCTAAAAGTTCAGTCGGCATCTCACCGAACAGGTCGGTGAGCCTGACTTGGACCGTCGTTTGAACCACCTAGCTTGCTGGAGGTTCTGTAAAACTCGGCGATCCAAAGTGCTACTCGGCGCATCGCCGAGTGGGTCGGCGATGTAAGCTGAAGAGTCATTAAGGCCAAACCGTTTTTAATTTAAAATTCTCCCTCATTTCAAACTTTTCGACTTCCAAACTTTCACAACCACATAGTTTCTTACTTTTGTACTAGTTTACTTGCTTTTGTTTGGGATCAATAACTCGGGGAGGATTTTTGGATTCGTTGCTTGCCTAGATTTACAAAATTTTGGCATATAAGGTTGGCTTTCCGAACCCCAGCTTTACATTTGGATGAAATAGAATACTTGATCATTATGTTGTTGTTCTCTATGTTGGGCTACCTCTTTTGGGCTGTATTGTGGGTATTTGTGGTTTTGTTTTGTGAATGTTGGACCGTATCTTGTGTTTTTATATATGTGGTTTTTATCCATGGTATTTGTCCTTTGTTTTAAATTGCAAATGGTTTTGAACCAATTTTAAAATTTTCCACCTCTTGATGTGTTTGATTGTGGTTGTTCTCTTGCCAATTTGAGTGTCGGTTGTCATCAATACCAATGACTTGAATAGTGCTCTTAATTGAACAACATGAATGTGCGGCTACGATGAGGAAAACTGAGTTACATCGGCAATATGTGAACTTTTAGCATCTCGTTGTGACTAGCCGATTGTCGATTAAGTCTCTTGTGATGAACATTGCACGCTAGCTAGAAAGTGTGGAGTCTTGTTTGAAATTTGTATCGAATGCCTTGTGTGGTGAGGTTGTCTTGAATATTGTGCTTGATGACACCTAGAATTTTCCCCGTTGGTCCGATTGATTGATTGAAGCAAGCGATTGAAATGATCTTAGGCAACAGTTTTGAATAGTGAACCAAATTGATAATATACCTATTTGTGGCCACCTTGTGAGAAGTGTGAACCTTGCTTGGAACCTTTTGAGCCTATCCTTTTCTTTAGAAGAAACTTGAACAACTTTGACCTCTTTATCCAATCACCCATAACCTTCATGAAGTATTGGTCCGTTTGAATAGCTAACTTAGGCCAAAAGCCTAAGTTGGGGTGTGGTGAAAAAGGAGAAAGGTCAAGAAGTGTGAAAAATCCCCCTTTGATGGATTGTTTTGAAAAAGATGGAACCCCTCCATGTAAAAAAAAAAGGTAAAGAAAAGAAAAAGGTGAAAATGGAAAAAGACTGGAAAAGAGAAAAGTTTGTGAAAGAAGCAAAAGAAATGGGGTATCCAATGAGTCATGCTTAGTTGAATAATGGGGTACATTGTGAACATGTTTGAATGTGAAAGAGAAGGAGTAAAAAAGTGATTTTTAGGTCATACTTCAAGAAGGTCAAAACCACTAAACCAAAATAACATACCTTTACACTCAGCCCCATTACAAGCCTTAAAAAGACCTTTGTGATCTTGAGTGAGCTGAAACGAATGTTGATTGGAAAATAAAGGCAATCCTATGGGTGGAGTCATGCATGTGTTCATCTTTGTAAGTGTGAGAATTGTATTTGATTCCGGGATATTAAGTTCTTGAGAAATTTTGTGCGAGTATGGAATCATCTTTGTTGTGAGGGCCTTTGAATACTTTTGTTGAGCTTAAACTTACATTTGAAACAAGCATTGTGAGCTTGAGTATACTTGATAATGGAGATTCACAATTTGAAACTTTGAGTGCACAATTGAGCATTGTATGTGTAGTTTGAACCTTTTGTGTGCATTTGTGTTGAGTCTTAAGCAACACTGTTTGTAGACATCCTTGTTGAACTGATTGATCTTGCGTTTTACTTGAGGACAAGTAAAATTTTAAGTTTCGGGTGTTGATGAGTCTGAGATTTCGACTCATTTAGGGCTTTGTTTTCATAGTTTAAGTGTCCTCAATGCCTAATTTATCTTCTAAACTGATGTTAAAGTGTTGATTTACAGAAATGAAGGCTAAGGAGCAAGGCAAGGACATTACCGGGTAAAAAGGAGCGAAAAAGCTAAAGAAGTTGAAGGAAGGCAATCTTGGTGATCGCCAAGACCACTCGGTGAATTGCCGAGTGGCTCTTTAGCTCCCCTAAAGTCCAGCGTGCCAGCCCTAGGGAAGAACCTACTTGGCGACAGAAGTGGACATTGATGGACCGCCAAACGGCTGAGTGACATCAACCTCGATCGCCCAAAGTCACAGAACCCTGAGGACTAATAGGAAAGGCAAACCGGCGATGAACTGGAGCAAAGGGCGGATCGCCAACTAGGTTGGCGAGCCCGACTTACTTCGCCTAATGGCTCTTAAGGCCAAAAGTTTGGCAACTATAAGTTGAAATTTAAAATGAAGAGTGAGGAGTTCTGATTCCCAAAAGTTTTGAGAGTTTTAGTTTTCTCTGAACTTTTGAGTTTCCATTGTAGACTTTGAAGTTTTTGAGACTTAGTTTTGAGGAATTTCAATTGGGTTTTAAAACTAATTCAATTTGAAGCATTGTAGAGACTTGGAAGCTATTACCCAGCTCATGGCTAATATAGTTGGTAATTGTTTCTCTCTTTTTATGATGTGTAGCTAAAACCCCAATTCTTGGGGTGTGATCACGTGATTATTGGGTAAATTAGCTTATGGGTATTGTTGTTTACTGATTTAAATGCTTAATTGAAGTGGGTTTAATCGATAGCTGTGTATTAATCTATGAATTGTAGTTGCAAATGCAATTCTAACTTAGAGTTCCGGGATTGCTTGAGAAAGAGGTTTTGGAATCAAGGCTTTCGATTAATGATTGTAGTTATTGGGTTGATGTTCAGCTCGAGAGAGTGAATCCTAAACTTGATTCTACCTATCTAGCTCGAGAGAGTAGATAAATTAAGGTTTTGAGCTGTTTATATTGTTAAGCTTGTCGAGGTTTGAGAGAACTCGCTTGAATCATAATAGTTGTTCGAGAGAAATGTATTGCATCTATAGTCTAGCCTACCTACTGAGATTTAGCAATCGTTAGTAAATTTCAATTATCCAAATAGCGAAATTATCCTATAATCGATCACATCCCGAGAATTCCTCTCTACATTGTTGATTCCTTGTTTTCGTATTTGTTTTAGTTTCTAATTAACAAACCAATCCCCCAATCTGACATTTTTTGTCACCCCTTTTAATTTAGCTAAACGTTTGTGATAATTTCTATTCCTATAACCAATTAGACCACATTTTTAACTTTGTAACTGAATTCAAACTTGTACCGCTCCCTGTGGGTTCGATCCCAACTCTTCGTTGAGTTTTATACTGAATTACGATCCCCTACACCTAGTATTGGATGAGGTGTAGTTGAGCGTTTATCAAAGGACTTCAAAAATTGAGAAGTAAGTTGGGTACCACGATTGGAGATAACGGATATGGTCACTCCATACTACCTAATCATCTCCCTTAAATACAACTTAGCATAGTCTTTCATTAAATTAGAAACTTGATGGGAATGAAATGAGCCAACTTCATCAGACGATCCACAATAACCCAAATCGAGTCATGTTGTCGCCGGGTGCGGGGTAAGACAACAATAAAGTCCATATTCAATTCTTCCTACTACCAAGTGGAAATACTAATATCCTGGGACAAACCTCGCGACTTTTGGTGCTCAACATTCACTTTTTGACAATTAGGACACTTAGACAAAAATTCTGCAATATCCTTCTTCATCCTATTCCACCAATAGACCTCTTGTAAGTCATGGTACATCTTGGTTTCTCTTGGGTGAATGGAATACCGAGAAATATGGGCTTTTGCAAAAAAATTCTCTCTCAAGTCATCAACATTGGGAACACACAAACGACCATGATATCAATGCACGCCATCTCCCCCTCGGAAAAAAGCCTCAATGGACTTTTTAAGCACTACTTCCTTCAACTCTACCAAAATCGGAACAAGACCTTGCTTGGCTTTCACATCCGACACAAAAGAGGATTATGAAAAACAACAACAACAAGAGCCTCACTTGAATCAACCAACAAAATACCTAGTCGAGCTAGTCTACATCACAATCCAATTATTTCTTATCTTCCTCAAAATGAGCAAAACTACTCATTGATAGTCGACTAAGAGCATCCACCACCACATTCGCCTTACTGGGGCAATTCATAATACTCATGTCGTAATCCTTTAGCAACTCAAGTCACCTCCTTTGGCGAAGATCTAGATCCTTTTGCTTGAACACATATTCTAACTCTTGTGGTCAGTAAAAACATCAACATGGACACCATACAAGTAATATCTCCAAATCGTTAAGGCAAAAACAACCGCCGCTAGTTCCAAATCATGGGTAGGATAGTTTTTTTCATCAATCTTAAGCTACCTTGAATGATAGCAATGCACTTCCCATTTTTCATAAGAACGCATCCTAATCCAATCGTTAATGTATCACAATAAAATAATGAACCCATCAGATCTTTCTCTCAACACAGGAGTGGAGGTAAGTCTATCTTTAAACTCTTAAAAACTCTTGTCATACGCTTCCGACCGTGAGAGATTAACTTTCTTTTGGGCTAATACAGTCAACGGAGAGGTAATCGAAGAAAACACTTCAATAAGTCTTCTATAATAACCAGCAAAACCCAAGAAACTTTGAATATCCGAAGGTGATAGAGGTCTAGGAAAAATATTCACTTCATTCGTCTTCTTAGGATCTACCTTAATACTCTTACCTGAAACTATGTGACCAAGAAAAACCAGTGATCTCAACAAAAACTCGCATTAACTAAACTTTGCAAAGAGTAAATCAAGATGTCATCGATAAATGCAATCACTAACATGTCTAGATATGTCTAAAAACTCTATTCATCGAGTCGATAAATGCGGATGGAGAATTAGTCTAACCAAATGACATTACCAAAACTCAAAATAACCATACTGAGTCTGAAAGCCATCTTCAAAATGTAATCTTCCTTCACCCTCAATTGGTGATAACTCGACCGAAGGTCTATCTTAGAGAGGTAACTTGCTCCTTGGAGTTGATCAAACTAATCATCTATCCTTGGAAGAGGATACTTATTCTTAATGGTATCCTAGCTCAATTGCTGGTATATTGATACACATGTGAAGTTAACCATCCTTCTTACGAACAAAAAAATGAGAGTACCCCATTGAGAGATACTCGGTCGAATGAAGCCCTTGTCAAATGAATAATTCAATTTCTCTTTCAATTCCTTAAGTTCTGCTAGAGCCATACGGTAAGGAGGAATAAAGATAGGTTTCGTATCTGGAAGAAGGTCAATACAGAAGTCTATTTCCCTTTCAAGAGGATTACCAGCTAGATCATTGGGAAACACTTCAAAAAAACTCATTTACAACGGGGACCGACTAAAGAGTATGGATTTCAGAATCTATACCCCTAACCCAAACAAGATGATATATGCAACCCTTAAAGATCATTTGTCTAGCTTTAATACAAGAAACAAATTGATCCTTCGGCATAAAATTTCCCCCTTTCCACTCTAGGATGGGCTCATTTGGAAATTAAAATTTGACCACTCGAGTTGTACAACCAACAGAAGCATAACATGAATGGAGTAAATCCATACCAAGAAGAAAATCAAAATCTAACATATCAAGTACTACAAGATGAACATGAGTGACTTTATGGGATAAGGAGACGGGATGATTTCTATTGACTATCTTAGCAACAATAGATTCACCAATAGAAGAAGATACAGAAAAAGGGTCTACAACACATCTGGAAAAAGATCAACATCATAGCCACATATGGCCTCATAAAAGAAAAAGTAGCACAGGGATCAAGCAAAGCATAATCATTAAGATGAAAGACTTTAAACATACCGGTAATAACATCGACATAACCCTCTTGCTCATGACGAGTTTGAAGTGCATAAAATATGTTATGTTTTTGTGCACTTGTACCCAAACCACTAAGCGAAACTTGTCTACCTTCTCTTCCCTTAGCAGTAAGTGACGTACAGTCCCTTATCTTATAACCACTCTTCTCACAACCGAAGAAACCATCCGTACCAGCCAAGCAATTACCATCATGATTCCATCCACACTTAGCACAAGTAGAAAATGAAGATCCACCCCTATATTCTCCTTGAAGCATAGGGTTAGACACTTTATCTTAGTTAAACTTAGGAACCGAAACATTAGAGAAACCTTGACTAGAGGACCTTTGTCGGAATCTAGAATGACCCTTTCCATCGAACCTTGAATGTGAAAAGTCATCATCACTAGTCCTTGCCCTCTTTTCCTCCCCGGATCTTTCCATATGTTTCTCCTCTTCTATTTATTGAGAATGTATCATAAGGCGAGAAATATGTGTTTCCTTAATAATCACAGCAGTGTGACATTCCTTAACCACCCTTTTGGACACTCCCGGAACAAACTTTCTCATCTTTGCCCTAGAGTCGGCAACTATAGTAGGGGCATATCTAGACAATTGTGTGAATTTCATGGCATACTTTTTCACACTCATATTCCCTTGAAAAAGGTTAATGAACTCAAGAACTTTGGTCTCCCTCATCTCAAGTGGATAGAACCTATTAAGGAAAGCAACTTTGAACTTTACCCAATCAAGGGCACCCGCATCAACCACCCTCTCTTCCTTCCATTGTTTGAACCCAACTTGAGCAACACCCTTAAGTTGATAAGAGGCCAATTCCACCTTTTCCATTGATGTCACTCCCATGATCATCAAAACTGTATATACCTCATCAATAAACTCTTGAGGATCTTCCTAAACCTTCGAATCATGAAAATCCTGGTGATTCATTTTAGTGAAGTCCCTTACTCTAGGTTCCACCGTACCCATATTTGGGTTCAAGGGGACTAGAACCTTTCTATTGGCTTGATCCAACACTTGAAAAGCATCTCAAAACTCCGCATTAGTCACTTGTTCGGCCAAAGGGCCGGCCGGAACTTGAGGATCTTCTCGTTCCACATTCTCACTTGTATTCTTTCTAACGTATAATATTTTATGGGCCATATGATGAAATGAATCTGATAAGGATTATGAGAAAGAAAAATAAAGTTTCACTTTATCGCACGACTTTATAGTAATGAAAGAAGTGGAGTTTCATAAACATCTTATAGTCTCTTATCCATAAATGTGGCACGGTACACACTCATTAACAAGACACTACTTGACGTGGCTTATGAGACAACCTAGGACCTTTCTAAACATAGTTCTTTAAATATCGAGTTTGCATGACCTTTAGTAGACCCTAGGTGTAACATGGTGTATAGAACCTCTAGGAACCTTTCACATGACACTTAGCATACATCATACAAAATAATAGAAATATAGATTGCAATGAACAATCTTATATCTATAAAGAGTTTGACAAAAGCAGAAGTTTACCTAAGTCTGAATAAGCCATCTACTAAATCAATAGAAGTGATAGGGACATAACTGATATATCACATACAAAATCTGAAAACTAAAATACAGAAAGTAGTAAAAGTATAAAAGTGTCTTAGTCCTCGGATCATGAGGACTCACAAATCTTCAAAGCCAATAGAACCAACTAGCCACGAGTATGGGAGGTAGGAGAGTCAGACCCTACATTAGTGAAACAATGTAGGCACACGTATGCATTAGTACATGCAATGTACTAAGTATGATAGTAATGCCTAAAAGTTAAAATCGTGTTAAAAAGGACTTTATGTGACATGCAATGACCAAGATAAATTATAAGATAAATAGTTAGGAAACAAAGGTCATGGTCATGTTTAATGCAAGTTAAAAAATCATTAAAATGTACACTTGTGAGATACTTTAGAATGTAACCTTAGTTCATTGTTGTGGGAAGTGTACCATATAAATGACATAGACATTGTGAGCTATAACATGAAATCTGATGTCTATGCCACATTGAAAAGAGATGTACTTACTTGCCAAGGTAAGAACCATACATTTGAGCTAAAGTGGATCCACAAGCTAATGTCAATCTAAGACAAACCTATGGTGGAAAATAGTTATTAGATAGGGAGATTGCTACTAGAAACCCGGTCTCTACTAACGAGAGGGCTTCCATCTCAATATCTTCTTGATGCTAAGTATAAATCCCACCAAATAATCATTAGTCATATTAATCTTATTATCCATCGAAAGGTACAATAAAGTAACTAATCCAAGCTTGAGTTAATTTAGAATAGCTTCTAAACCTTGATTCAACTTAGGTAAGAAAAACCTTTCAACCTTTATGAATCCTTTTTGTGAGAAAACATTTCACAACAACTACAACATTGATACTTTACTCTGAAAGCATCCCAAAATCATTTAGATCAATTTGATCGAAGAACATGCATATCTTCGCGAATTCATTTTTCATAGTTCATAAGCATAATCATGTGTTCAAAGTCTAAAATTCATGGATCATGAGTGGGTTTATATGAATTTAATTCAAAAACATGTAATTACTTCAATTCATGCATAAATAGATAGAAAACAATCTATTCTATCATAATTGGAAGGAACCCATGAATGTTGAAGAGAACCCTAACATGAATTGAGTATCTATCTTCACAAAAATGGAGATTTTAGGAACCCTATGGAGGAAAGGACTCCATAGGTGAATACTAACATACCTTGAAGTTCAAAGCCAAATTTTTACAGTGAATTTGAGGTCCTGGTGCTTGAAACCCTAAATTGCTTTTCCTTGAGTTGAGTGAATATGAAGGGGATGCACTTGGAGGGAATTTAGGACTTTAGGGGAATGATTTAGAATGGGTAGTTTTAGGGCGTAAAAGACTTTTATATAGCTTAAGATTAGGACAAAAATGACTTAGTTTAAGCTTAAAGTAATTATGAAAAGACCCTAAAGCCCTTGGAGAATCACTGCCGAAGTCCTTCTATAGTTTGGACCTACGGTCTGCAGTTCTTTCTAGGGACTGTCCTGGTCAACCGTAGAAATAATAAGAGACCCTAACTTTTGACAAACTTTTGACAGGCACCGTCTACAGCTTGTAGGTCCATCTACAGACCGTAGAAACCAAACATATAAACCAACCTTTGGCCTTAAAACTTCACTATATCTTAGAGCTAGTTACGAGACATATCTATCACTAAAAGATCAGTTGACAGACCATACTGGCGAACCTTAAAGGAAGTACTGGAATTTAATTTAGACATTTATTTTCCCCCTTTTTAGGGATGCCATCTACGACCCTTAAAAGTTGTTTCAGTTCATAGATTTGAACTGTAGACACAACCTACAACCCAAAAATCCATTTTTCTTCCTTTTCCAAATCGGCAGTGTTACACGAACTTACCTCGGCATAATCACAATAGATATCTTCACAGTGTTTCAGAACTAATGCAAATAGGCATGTTCACACATAAATGAGGAGATATCAATTCGAATAACAATTGACAAGTCAATACAACACAACTATGGTGTCTCAACAATAACGGGTCAAGAGGAGATGAAAATTCTCATAACAATTCACAAATCAATACAACACAACCATAGTGTTTCAACAATAACGAGTCAATATCACCACTCGAGTAAATCACAACATACCACACAAAAAATACCATAAGCATTGCCTTTTTCATTATTCCCAACTTCATCATTTATATTAATCAATACAAATAATTAAACCCAACTCCAATTTCCATTACTCCCCAACACACATACATTAAGGAAGTACAAGATTCTACAAGCTTAACAAATATGTAGAAGTTCACTTCCCTCAATTAGTAAAACAATCCCTTTGAAACTTGAACTTTCCCTAGCCGTTGAGTCTCCAAATCAACTTAATCTATATAATAGTAGAATCATAATAAGATTTCTTAACTAACAACACCCATATCAAGATTTTTGGAAAATGAGGTCAAATCAGCCAAAAATTTTGATTCTGAATATGAAAAGTAAATATGGAAATTTATAAATGAAAATGTTACCCACAATATTTGGAACTCATTTGTGAAAATAATTTTGATTACAGAGTTGAAATCATTCACAAATCACCATTTTATCAAAATTCTAAGCTCATTGAAAATCCCCAAACTATCCTAAGAGATTTAGCTAACATTATCTCTTCCAAGTCACCTCCAAGGGTTCCCAAAACTTAAATAATTGAAAAAATAAGGAAGAACCCAAAGTTTTAGAATTATAACTCTGTCAGGGGTCCACCGGGAATGCGGAACAGTGTTCGCAAACGCAACAACTCGTTAAAAATTAATTTTACGCAAACGCTAGAGATTCTCAACGAATGTGGAGGCTTGACTTCCTTACCCTACGCGAATGTGGGAGCTCCTCTACGAACACAAAGGTTTGTCCTCAGACTCCTCCTGAATTCGGAGGTCACCAGACACCATCAACATCAAATTACAAAGATAGAAAAACTCAACAAATTGACCCTCAAGATTCATTTGGAATTCGTACACAAATAAAATATGCTACCCAACTAAACTAGACATTAGGACTCAATGGAACCATAAAAACAAGAATATGAGGTCTCCTTGACCTGGAACGTGTGAAGGTCACAATAAACTAATAACACCTTAAAAGGCCTAACCAAGCTCACGATCTCTGAAAATTCCACCAAGAGCTCTCTTAGGACTAAAATCATCCCTTGAATCCAAAAAAACTATTTGAAATCCGATCCGAGCATCCGAATTTGAAATGTTGACCAAAGTCAACCCAAAAACTAAACTCTCTTCAATTTCAAACATAAGACGTCAAATCCACAAAAAAACTCCAAATCTGAAAGCGACAACTCTCCTAAACAAAATTCTACATTTCAGAATCGATAGACAAAACCAAAATCTATTCTGAGACTCAAAACCTTGATTGTTACTGAAAACCACATTTTGACAACTTAAGCCTTCCAATAACTAAAACTTTCACAAATCAAAACTTTTTACTAAATTCTTAAAACCAATTCCACAAACGGATAATAAGTGATTTGGGGAAACTATCAAGAGGAGTAAAATAGTAATTTTAATAAAAAATTCAAACTGTAACCTTCCAAGTCATTACATTATACACCACTACAATCCATGTTTGTCCTCAATCATATAGAACAATAAGGAAGAATTGTGGACGTTACCAAAAGCCTGATTTATGATTTATCGAGTCAATTTTCATCTCTCCAAGTGAGTTTCTCCTTAAGACTATTCAATCAAAATCAACCTCTAAGAACTGAAATTTCGAATAAAACTTTGGCAGATCAACTAATTAGGAGTAATTACTAAGTCACAAAATAAGCCATGAACCCAATTCTGAACCGACACCCTCTGGACCATAAAACAACCACCAGGACAAAACTTTTTTCACATAACCACTATAGAATTCTTCAATTGATACCGACTACAACCAGAAGTGAACCGGAAACAACCACCACACACTCATAATAAACCAACAAACATATGTTATCAAGATTCTGTTCTCACAACATAGTCTCATTTAGATTCTGTTCTCTACGAGTTTAAGCTATGAAAATCTGATCTTTAGATATCGTGTACTCATTATGGGAGAATCAAGCTTATCCAAAAAAAAGAAGGAAATGATCAGGTAACCACATAGTGAGCAATACACCCAAGCATACAGAACTTTTAACCACACCATGGAATTCTAGATCAGTGGGTATGATTGTAGACAACTTTTAAGAACAATAGCTCCAGAACTATTGGTCTCCACCTTCAATCACACATAGCCGCAACGTGACCTTACAGATGAGGTGAAAGTTAGGATTGCCGAACAACTAAAAATACACATGGTAGCTCTTTTATAAATTATCATAAGCAAGATGGTACATGTGAAACTACTAGAAAACATCGACTTCCCTAGGGAAACACGAAATCTGTCATATCTGAAATGACAGAATCTGCCCAAGGAACTACCCTACCAAGAGAACATCGTAGGAATTGTGCACACAATTCACCACTAGAAATCCACCAACTGAAGTGCAAAATGCATGGGAATAGGTAGTGAATCATGCAACATACCATGTCTAGAACAAAGTAGGTTATCATATAGGAATGTATAGAACCAATATAGAATAAAACTAGATATTCCTTCCATAGAGCCCATATAAACATTTTCATTCTTCTGACTCCATCTCTTTGATTTTTAGCTACCGACAATCAACCAATCTAGTCCCCTGTATAATCAAATACATACTCAATTTATCAAACCCCACATACTCTTCTTAGTACTCCATTGAAACCAATGGTTTTACTACTAACAACACGTCATAACTACAACGTCCATTTACCTTACACTAAAATTTCTACTTGTATCAAAATCTCCTTAGCAAAGACTTTGTCGCCTCCAGAAATTCTGAACTATGGCTTTCTCTTTTTCCATGCAAGCATTCCATGACAGATACGGGTCCCATCTAACTCTAATAGAACGAATTCCATACATGATAGTTCTTTCCCAATTAAGATAGAGCTATGGAATAACGCTCAACATCAACTCCACACAATTTTTCACATACCAAGTTTCAAGTACTATTCAAACCATCATATAAATCATGCCAAAACATAGAGAAATACCTGGTCATCCCAATAATGTTGTATACCATGAGCACATAACCCCTATATACCATCAAGGGTCTACGTATCACATCACTACGGTCTGTGTAGTCCATCAATATAGTAGCTTCAACTCCGTCAAAATCCTCAACAACCATGCAGAACTGTAGGTCCATATTGTGGTGCACCTATAATTAATCTACCATAACTCGACAATCAAAGCAACATAGAAATGTAGAATCTTCCACACATCACTGTTTCTCAGCAATACCAAGACCCAATCATACAAAAAGTCACTGATAAACCTTTAGTAAGTCTGTGCAAAACCAGTTCACATAGCATAGTCATATCCTAACACAAAGGTGAAAATCAATACAAGTTTCAACTCCTAACCAAGAGTTTATATGAGATGTCTAATTCCTCCACCCTTTACAGTTTCTCCTCAAGAAATAGTCCAAATACCCTGAACTATTCAATATGCCAGACTCTTATTTTTTTTCTCTAACTATTTTACCATTCCTATCTTTTGACCAAGAACCCATGACTTTTTACCTCATACTTTAAACAAAAAACTATAAGTGAAGCCCTTCCTTAGGACGTTTAACAACCCAAACATGTTCTTCCAAATTCTCAACACCGTATGCGATCTATCATTACTTATCTTGCCAAAACATACTACCACAAACGTAGACTTACAATGAAAGAGTTGTATTTTTATTTCACCTACGTAAACGGATCCCCTTATCTACAAACATTAGCTCATACCTTGAAGATTCTTATGCATTCAAATATCTTAGGTTTATGATTGATCGCCTCTCCATCGACCTTACCGTATCCTTCATTAAAAATCAAAACATACCAATCACAAAATCCAAAATCACATAAGACACTACAACAAATGTGATATTTAGCTACGAAATTATTATGTACGGCATAAAATTCGCCACTAATTATTCATTTTTTGTGACAAAAATTTTATTTCGCGTTTAAATGCATGAGCAATATACTTTTAGTGATGAAACAAATAATTTCGTAGCAAAGTTTTGTCAAGTAAAGTTTTCCACCAAAAATTTAATTTGGCGCCATTTATTAAGTACCATTAGTGATGAATTTTAAGTTATTAGTGACACATCATGTTGTCGCTAATAATGCATCAAATTTGTGACAAACTATTATTTGTCTTAAAATTAGTTACTATTTGGATACGGAAATATTTCGTCACAAAAAATAAGTTGTTGCGATAGCGACAAATTAGAGTTCGTAGTTAAATGTTGCAAGCTTTAGCCATGAAATTTTATATTTATTTGTGACCTTAGTTTTTGTCACTAATAATATAAGCAATTAATGACGATCATTTTATTGTCTCTAATCAACCTGTGATTTAGTGACAACATAGTTTTGTCACAAAATATGCAGTATTTAAATAAAGACGATTTAAAATTTGTAGTTGAATAATTTAACTATTTATCATGAATATTTTTATATAGCTAAATATAAAATAATCTTTGACTATGCAAGGGATCGTTTGGTAGATTTTTTTTTTTAAAATAATGCATGCATTAGCTTTGTGTATTAGTAGTACCTTGTTTGGTACACCATTAGTTATACACACTATTGTGTATTGAGATGCGTATTACTAATACCATGAATTTTCATGTAGTAGTAATGCAAGAGTTTTTAATGCAGACATTAACATAGTTAAAGACCCAATTACCCTTCAAAATATTTTTTACATATTTTTCACCATATCTGTGGAGGGTATATTTGTAAATAAATATTTATTAAGAAAATTATGCAATGCATGCTATTTTTAATGCACCAAATCAAACAATGCGTAAGAAATATTTTTTGCATAATTACTGAAAGCATAACTAATACAAACATTACTAATGCCCTCTATTTAGCATTATTCTTATACATCCTACCAAATGACCCCTTTATGATTTAAAAGTGATAAATATTTTTTCATGCGCTTTTTGTAGGAAACAACGAGATGAAGCCATAAAATCAAACTTTTGTTGATTTAATTGTTGTCATATAATAAAACTTTCCATCATGACAATGTTTTTATTGACAAATATTTTAATTTTATTGTCATATTTTGTAAATAAATTAATAACTTTAAGATACAAAAAATATTTGCTATACTATTAAAAATTCGTGAATACCGCCTTCAAAATTTTCGACCTTCAATAAAAGTCGGTAATTTTCTACCTCTCAAAGTCGAAATTGTTAAAAAAAATCTTAAGAAAACCAACTTCAAGAAAACAATTTTTTTTTTGGGCAAAAAATGTGGGAAAGGCATATACCAATTTCAAAGGTCAGAAATTTCCCCAAAAAATAAATATAAGAAAAACCGATCTCTTGTAGTCGATTTTGAATTAATAAATAAAGAATAATATTTAATTTTATCTCAATTAAATATAAAAATAGAAAATAAATATTTTAAATAAATTGTAATCAAACCGTCACTTGGAGGACGATTAGGTGTAAAATAAAAAACTAAAAATTATAATACTGACCTCTAGATGTCGGTAATATTATATTTTACGTAATTAATTTGATTTTTATTAAAATATTTACATAATGACCATTGGAGGTTGATATCTTTATCTTTCAGTAAATATTTTAATCAAACCGACCTCTAGTTGTCGGTATTACATTAGAAAAATTAAGAATAAAATTTAATTTGATCTGAATTAAAAATACAAAAACCTAAAATATAATATTTTTAATTAATTTAGATAAATTATCCGCTGGAAGATGTTGTTTTGAAAAATATATAAATAAAATAATATAAATATCAACCTCCGGTTGTTGATATTATTTAATTTTAATGTGATTAATTTTATTTTTATTCAAATTTAATGTGATATCAAATATTTTATTTTTTCTAATTATTTTTAATAAAATCCATCCTAAGTTCATTTTTAAAAAATATTTCTATTTAATCATTGTATTTCTATCGTTATAACATTAAGTTTTTCATTTTACGCTTACAATTAATTTTTTAAAAGTGTTACAACTTTGTATAGTTTTATAAAAAAAGTGTTAAATTTGAGGAGTAGACAAACACTGATAATTCATATTCGGCGTATGAAATAACATTGATATTAATTAGGAGGTAATTATATATTAGGCGGAAATTTCAGATTGTACAGTGTCAGTGTCAGATTATCAGTGTTAGTTTAGATTGTTTAGTGTTAGCAATATAATAGATAACAGTTTTGAGGGCCCGTTGGTTGTTGCATCGGAAATAAAACAGGTAAGCATATAGATTATTTGGGTTGGTGGGGTTTAAATCCGGCTAGACATACTTATAGCAGTAGTCCAGTGGAGAATTTCAAGACATTTGCAAAGAGACAAAGCAAATATTACATGGGGAATTTGCTCTTCCTTTGTTGAATGATATAGACTCTGGGAACTACTATTTATTGTTATGAATGCTTGCAAATTTGAAAGAAGCTCAACGAAATAAGGTTATTTAGAGTGAGTGTGGTAAAGATAAATGAAAAGTAAGTTAATGAAGCAATTCCCTCTCCCTTGTTACTCGGCAAAGAAAGAAGAAGATTCAGTCGACCATTTGAAAATTAAGCTACTCATAGTTCTTTACATTTCTGCTGTGGCATCTAAGGTCATTTTTCCTCAAACACAGATATTGAATTGTAATAACAAAGAAGAGACTCAAAGGATTATCTCACACCTAGACCAAAGTATTGATGGTAACTTTTAAATCTCTTCTATGGCCATTTTATAATTGCTCACCAGCCACTCTTGCTGCCTTTTTCAAAACATGGACATTTTTATTTTTTTTCATAATAAAATTTTTGTTATATAAGTCTCTTCTATGCCCATTTTATAATAGCTCACCAGCCACTCTTGCTGTCTTTTTCAAAACATGGACGTATATTTAAACTAGCATTCAAATGAATTTACTTGATAACTACTGCTTGTGAAGGAATTTGAATTTATGTATTACCAGATTTTGCTTATAATGGAACCTAAATTTATATATTTTCAGTTTTTAAAGGTTGAACTTGAACTTGAATTTGAACTTGGTTAAATACTTGAAGCTTCACTAAAATAAAAGAGACTCTTCTATTAAGCTTCTTACGAATTGACACAATTAAGGTAAAGCTTTATTTTGGTTTGTGTTTTCTAGAGGTGATGCCTCCCAATTTGGCTTGTGGTTTATTCTGATTTAATCTTCATTAGTCCAATGCTATACTCTATCATTCAATTTTGTGCCTTTGATATAAAAAACGTTCATCGCATATGAAGATACAAATGCTATTCAGAAAGGATTGCACGAGATATTTACATTAATAGAAGTTGAATCTCCTGAGCTCACAATAATACGACATCTTAGTTAGATATAGATATAAAAACTTGCTTTTAGAAGCTGAACTTTTGTTTGGTCAGTAGCGGTAGGAATAGTGATATTCTACTTGTTTACTATTGTCATACATTAGGAGAAAGATGCAAGTGAACCTAATCACTTATCAGATCTTATCGTTCATCTCATGGTTATATCTACAACTCCCACTACCATTTATCTCATGATAAATTCAACCATTGCTAGTGTCTTCTGTTCATTTCCCTTTATTAACAAAAATATGTTTCCAACTTTTTATGCAGCTTACATTGCTTTAATTATGTCCCTTTAAAATATATATATATAAAGGGATCTGTAAACATCCAATGCTACTCTGTTTTCCTTTTTGGTGCAATAATCAATTGTATTGTTTTCTATTTCCATTATAATCAGTCTTGTTTTGGTTGTTAGACCCAATCTTTTTTGGCTATTTTCCTATAATAAAGTATAGTAACACTGGGTTGTTATTCAAAGGAAAAGAAGGTAGTTTGGTTTCGAACCAAAAAAAGGAAAAGAAGACGATATAAAGTGATTTGTAATATTGTCCATTTGTTTTTATTGTTTTACTACTATTTATAGCTTTGTTCTCATCATTGATTCTTTTTCTTCTTCATTCCTGTTTTGTGCTATATGGTTTCTCATTTCTCCTGCAATTGTGTACGTTACTTTATAGGGCACTGATATAAATAGTAGTGATTATCCTCATACACCACATTTGAGAGTAAGTACGTATTGTTGTTGTTATCATGATATCTTAAACTATGAAATTAAATCATAGTTGTTTTTCTTTAATACAGGGTGTGAAAGGTAGAAATCAACACTAGTTACTAGAGAGGTGCTTCTGTAATGGTATTTTGAGAAGCAATCTTCATTATTGGCGTAATTTATTTAATGTTTAGTATATCTCAGTTAGACTTCAAAGTTGGATTAATTTTACTTAATATTAGTTTTTCCTTGAAGAGTAAGTAATGAGATATCATCTCATAAATGTCATTTTAGTTCTTAATTACTATATGATAGACTGTAAAAAAAAATTAATTATTATCTTGCTTCTTTTAGTATGCTGTTATTTTTAATTTGTATATTGCTCATCATAAAATAAATTGTTCTAGGTTATAAAGTTAAATATATTTATGTATGTATTATTTAATAATTGTATTTTTAATTATTTTTTTTCAAGTTTACGGAAATGGTCTACAAATTCTAAATAGTATCACTATACAATTATATCCCATTAGATGCTTGTGGTTGGTGACAATATTTTATCCTCGAAAGCTTAATTTTTAGCAATTATTACATTATACTTTCTACGACAATCACATTTTTGTCACAGAAGTTTGACAATATACTTTTTTATTTTATGACAATTGTGATTGTCACTGATTATGACATTTTGTTTGATGATTTGTTTTGTTGGTAAAAAATATATTTTTAGTGACAAGATCATTTTTAGTAACAAATTTTTAAGAAGTAAATTTGTCACTAATTTATACATGTAGGGACGAAGAGATAATTGTATGTAAATGATAATTTTAAGTGACGAAATTCCTCCCCACTAAAAAGAGCGATTGAGAATCTCGAGAACCTAAACAAAAATGCAGAAGTGAGCGTACCCTAAGGCTCTCCTCTCTCCCCCTTTTTTAGCCAACACCATCAACCCCATTTTTCACTGGGTCAAAGCCAAAAATATGATGAATAGAAGGAAAGGAGATCAGAATATTATTTTTGGGGGGTAGGGGGTCGAATATAGCTTCGATTAGCTTTTGATTCAAATATCATATTTGACTAAATGATTTTTGATATAGTTCTTGTTCTGTAGTGGTTTTGCGGATTATTTCATTTAAGTCGTCATTTATTTTTCTTAGATGTTTTATATCTTCGGTTCTGAAGTATAATTCTAGGTGTAGT
>JAJONR010006334.1:0-56423 GCA_029582245.1 Solanum etuberosum
GACATCCATCTCAGTTGTTTAGAGGCTTCATAGACAGTCATATGTTAGTTCTTAAGTTTTCTATTTCCTGTTTTAATGGCTGAGACTTGAGTTGCCATTTTGGCTAAGTTTAATATTTCTTAAAGACATTTGCATGAGTTATCCTTTGAGACTATTTCTTGTGTTTAAGACTTCCGCTGAGTAAGTAAGTCAGGCTAAGGGTTCGCTTGGGGCCAGCAATGGTCCTCGAGTGCCAGTCCCGCCCAGGGTGTAGGATCGGGGCGTGACAGCTATACAGATGCTGATATGGCAGGTCACCTTGATAACAGAAAATCCAATACTGGATATTTGTTTACTATTTCAGAGGGAGCTATATCATGGCAGTCGAAGTTGCAGAAGTGTGTTGCACTATCTACAACTGAAGCTGAGTATATTGCGGCTACTGAAGCCGGCAAGGAGATGATATGGCTCAAGCGATTTCTTCAAGAGCTTGGTTTACATCAGATGGAGTATATTATCTATTGTGATAGCCAGAGTGCAATAGACTTGAGCAAGAACTCCATGTACCATGCAAGGACAAAACATAGCGACGTCAGATATCATTGGATTCGTGAGGAAGTGGAGAGTGAATCATTTCACGTCAAAAAGATCCACACAAGTGAAAATCCTGCAGATATGCTGACCAAGACGATACCGAAAGACAAATTCTAGTTATGCAAAGAACTTGTGGGTATGAGCTCTCTTTAAAGAAGATGAAGATACCTCCTTCGGGTAAATGGGACTGGAGGGGGAGATTTGTGGGGTCCAGCCCCATTATTGACTTCAACAATTGATGCATGCAATTGTCAATGGTTGGCAAATTTGCAGTGACAGCAAATGTTGAGAAACACAGCAATTAAAAACTTTCGGTGGCACAACTTTGACATATTGTGGATGGTATTGAAATTTGCAGTTGCAAATTTCTTCTATAAAAGGGCCATCAACTCATCAGTTCAACACACACCAATTCACAGAGACAGAAAAATATAGAGAGCTGTGAGGTTTCCATAGACTATACAAGAAAATAGTCTGTGAAGAAAAATAGAGTGTGAGCAATATTTTTAGTAAGGTGGAAAATCAAAAGGGTGTTATTCCTTTTGAGTGTGTAGTAGTCATTTTGAATATTGTATTCGTGACTACACAGTGTAAAAATTCCTTGCTATAGTGATATCAGTTGCTCCTCTTGGCCCGTGGTTTTTCCCTTATTTAAAAGGGTTTCCACGTAAATTCTTGGTGTCATTACTTTCCCATTTTATTTCTATTATTTCGACCATATATATTTTTGTGTTAGTCCGCGTTTTTCCAACAATTATGAGTTGATCCCTTTTCCTACCTTAACTATCACCATAAATGAATTAAAATACACCTCGACGCTGATTAGTCTAGCTATTAGCTGTTCCCTTCCCATCTGAACTATCACTATCTACTCAACTAGATGTTTTATTTATGACACAATGTATATGCATCAAAGAATGCATTCGGAGGCTAATCCAGATCAATATTTTAAACGGAAAAGGGCCTAAAATACCCCTCAACTATGCGAATTGGTACAAAATTACCTTTCTTCTACCTTTCGGGGCTAAAATGCCCTTGACGTCAACCTTTTGGCTCTATTTTGCCCTCATCTTTAACAACCTAAATAATAACCTCAATTAGAAAATTCATTTATGACGTGTCGCTATCCTATTGGCTACCCTAATAATTAATTAAACTGATTAAAAAAATAAATATCCACCCAAAAGCCTCACCCGTAACCCAGATCGTTTAATCCAAATATTCTAACCCAAATTCATTCATCACTATCAACTGTAAATTCAACACCATACCCTATCAGTGACGACACTAAGGAGAGACATTCACTTATCCTATTCCCTTCGCTATTATTTTCCTCCACCGATGACAAGTTAATACCGTGGCACAACAACAATCTTTCTTCTGTTTTTCTTTTTGCACGAATGGCAGACAAGAACTTAACAAGTGCATTTTCTGACAAAGCTTATATTTGTTTCATAGTAACTGATATTCTGGAAAACAAGTACTCCAATCTTACATAAAATGCATTATGTTTTTGTACTACATAAACTCACCCACTTTGAATTTACAGTTGACAGTGTTGAATTTGGGTTAAAAGATTTGGGTTATGGGTGGGGCTTTTGGGTGGGTATTTGGTTTTTTTGTTTAGTTTAATTAATTATTAGGGTAGCCAATAGGATAGCGACACGTCATAAATGAATTTGCTAATTGAGGTTATTATTTAGGCTGTTAAAGATGAGGGCAAAATAGAGCCAAAACGTTGACGTCAAGGGCATGTTAGGCCCGAAAGGTAGAAGAAGGGTAATTTTTGTACCAATTCGCATAGTTGAGGGGTATTTTAGGCCCTTTTCCGTATTTTAAAACATATAGTAAAGACAATGTACAGCTTCCTAACTTTTGTGGATGAAGAGTCATACCATAAAGGTGAAAAGAGTAGATTCTATCTCAACAAGAACATTGAAGTTGTGAACCTGTGGATTCTCTTCCCACTTTGTAGTTGCCTACTGTTACTTTCCTTCTTCTCCACCTTCACATTTCACAGCACCCCATAAGTTTACAGCATACCTGCTCAAGTTCAGTATTCAAAGTACAATAGAAAATAGAGAGCAAGAAGGGGAAAAAAAACAAAAATCAGTTCAATGTTGAAAAAGGAGAACAGTGGAGGTTTTGATGGCAGTAGCAACAACTGGTCAAGGGTGTGTGATAGTTGCCGTTCCGCCGCATGTACCGTTTACTGCAGGGCAGATTCCACCTTCTTGTGTGCCGGCTGTGACGCCCGCATGCATGCAGCAAATCTGTTGGCTTCTCGTCACGAGCGTGTGTGGGTTTGTGAGGCCTGCGAACGTGCCCCTGCAGCCTTTCTTTGCAAGGCAGATGCTGCCTCACTCTGTGCCTCCTGCGACGCTGCCAAGGTCACCACCATGTCCCAATTATGCCCATTCTAGGTAGCCACACAAAAATTATACTCCTACATGTAAAAAATAACAAATATTTCAATAAATATGATTTTTGAACCATAATTTCAAAAATGTGAAGTATTAAGTAGCAAGAACATTTAATGATTGAACCCATCAAACTTAAATTCTAAATTCGTCTTGATTCCACTTTCCAGGAACCCTTTATGGTCCTCCAGCTGTTGAAACCGTTGGCAGTGGTTCTATGATGATTGGTGGGCCCACAGGGGAAAGCACGAAGAATTATGGGTTCTTGAGTTTTACTCAAAATGCAGATGATATGACTGTAGATGAAGAAGATGAAGATGAAGATGAAGCAGCTTCATGGTTGTTGCTGAATCCTCCTGTTAAGAAGAACAATAAGAACAACTTTGACAATGACAACAATAATCAAAATAACAACTATGGGATGTTGTTTGGTGGGGAAGTAGTGGATGACTACTTGGATCTAGCGGAGTATGGAGGGGATAGTCAATTTAACGATCAGTACAGTGTTAATCAGCAGCAACAACATTACTCTGTTCCTCAGAAGAGCTACCGCGGAGATAGTGTTGTGCCAGTTCAGGAAGGACAGGGAAAATCTCTGATTATCTACCACCAACAGCAGCAACAACAACAACAAAGTCACCACCTAAATTTTCAGCTGGGAATGGAGTATGACAATTCTAACACTAGATATGGTTACCCTGCTACTATGAGTCACAGTGTGAGTTTTCTAATCTGTATCCATATATCTCACTTCATCAGGCAACATGCACTTTGACGAAATTCATGGACCAAGGAAATTTTTATGGATCTAAATTTTTATTCCTTATTTTTCAGATCACTGATTTCACTTTTTATGGACGAATAACTGTAGGTACCTTTTTAAGTGATAGTTAATTGGAGCGATGACCACTTCTTTATCTTGATGTATTCTCAGGTTTCCATTTCATCAATGGATGTCAGTGTTGTCCCAGAATCTGCAGTAAGTGAAACTTCAAACTCCCACCCACAACCTCCAAAAGGGAACATTGAACTTTTCTCAGGCCCTCCAATTCAGATACCTCCCCAGCTTACTCCAATGGACAGAGAAGCCAGAGTCCTAAGGTACAGAGAGAAGAAGAAGAACCGTAAATTCAAAAAAACCATAAGGTATGCTTCAAGAAAAGTCTATGCAGAAACAAGGCCAAGAATCAAAGGCCGATTCGCGAAAAGAACAGACTTCGCTGAAGCAGACCAGATGCTTACAATTAATGGCAGATAGAATTTATGGAATTGTTCCTTCATAGCAATGAGTTGATCAACTATAAGTCCCTAAACCTAGTATTAATATTGTATCTTACATCATTATCGAGCGATTAGCTATTGAATAATGAGAATGTACTAAAGTAGTTTTCCACAGAGGATTTATTAAATTCTCTGCATTGTTGTATATGTACAGAAAGAGTTCTTCCTTGTAGACCGCATTGCAGTCAATACGTACAATTTTCCTGAGGAGAAAGAACAGAAAAGGGCCCTCCAGTGTAAAGGGATTGGGATTGACCCAACAAGACAAAAGTTCTAGTTTTGCAAGAAGCAAGGAATTGACTGCAATATCAAGGAGTGTGGTGGAATGAATGAGAAATTTGCATCCTAAACCAGAGGTCTTGGGTTAATGCAGGACCTTTTGGTATGAAGTGTTTACCTTCTTAGTGGACCTACGAGGCACAAACATAGATACTAGATGCCTAAAGGGAAAAGAAAAAACAAAAGAAGAATTGACTGCAGTTAACTTTTCCAAATTAAAAAAGAACTGAGTCCAGCCACAAGTAATGGGAAAAGCACTATTACCAACGACCTCTGGTTGCCCAGTTGTATATGACAATGTGTGCTGGTGCAATATAATTGAAGCCCACTTCTGCTTTCTGCTTTCTGCTTTCTGCTTTCCATGTGGTCATCTTTTTGTTGGAACGTATCTTTTTGAATTTGATACATAATGTTCATCAGTAGCTGCTTTTGGTCCAGGACTTCCCCAGATTCTCCTTCAGTACAATGAATGTCCCATCACTGAAGATAAAGAATAAAAGGACCACTTCTCCAAGGATAGGAAAGCACGGATGCAATATTTTTGCCTAAAAATGGTAGTCCATACGCACCGTGTAAGCAGGATATCACAATGATCATCAAAAAATTTAGTTTAATGACAGAATCAAGGTACGTGATATCCCTAAAACAGCTAAAATACAGCTTCTAATTTGTAATCGGCAAGGAAATAGGTAATTTCCTCAAGATATATACGAAGCACTTTAGACAGTTGTGAAAGGAAAATTAAAGGCAATAGAAATAAGGGGAACGACATGGGATAGATGGATAAAACTATTGAATTAAGCTAGTGAATTTATCTAAGACCAATTATCTGGATTTTCCCTTCACTTCTACTGAAACTTAAAAAGTGGAAAGTGCATCAAGACGATCAACTACTAAAGTGATCCTCCTATCTTGGAATCTTAAGTGTTCTCTATTTCATTTATTTCATTAATTGTTTATATATAATCAACTTAAAATACTTGGCAGTATGAACCTTACTGGATTCCACTGGGCTCTAGTTCCTGCAACAGAATGGTGTTGTCAAAAGCAAAAGGGAAGAAGAGCACCCCAGGGTTTGGTTGGAACTTAAGTGCAAAGAAGGGTTAAAAAGCACACGTTAGTGAAGGAAGATGGAAATGAAGAAACATAAATATAAATAAACAGAAACAAGAAGTTATATGGACAAAAGAAATGAGAAAAAATTTGCAAATGAAACATATATGAAGAATAAAATCATTTTAAATTTTTATTCAGTTGCACAAATGCAAACTTAAGTTTCTAATTCTCTACTGAATTCTTAACTCACTGTTTTTATTTTTTAACAAGTGATATATGAATTGCTTTTAATTATTGTTTAGTGTCACCCACTTCAAAATAGAACTTACAGGCCTTATAAATTACTTAAATTTTTTAAGAAGCAATTAGTTGGCTGTGTTTTTGTAGGCACACGCCTTACACTTGAACACTGCCTGAGCAACAAAAAGCAGCTAGCCTGCGATGCATCTAGATTCGAGGTTTAAGCATGCCTCATGAGCACTTCTAACAAATTGCTACATAATCCAACATCACCCTGGTATTAACAAGTTCTATCTAGTTCAATTACGGAATACTTTTGTTTAGCAGAAATCAAAAGGGCAAAAGGTATTTATAAATACAGCTGCTTTACAAACAAGCCCCAAAAAGATGTAGCTTACATAAATGACTTGGGTTGCTTTAATAGATTCTCAGCCATTATTTGGCTCAGTTATTTCTGCACTAATCTATTTACTACCAAAACAGCTTAACACTAAGAAATATCAATATAGATACTTGCTCATCTTCTCATACTTGTTTGCAGGCTAATAAATTGCTAATCTATCTTTAGCAATCCCTGTGATCCAGTTCATTCAATTTCCAGTTACAGTAAACTGTGAAGCATAAGACGAGGAGGTATTCCATGGCCTCAACAGAACCAGTAATCAAAACAGAGTGTACTTTTATCAGTCTTGAGCTAATACCAGGTTTACAACATATGCAACTGATTGAACAAGACGCAAAAGGAAAGCATATTGCACTTTTACCTTTTTTGATGTGAAGTAGTCATTGATAAAGTAACACAGCAAGTTCCAGCTTATCGAAGAATACGATGAAAATGTAAGGAGCTAAGAACTTTGTGGCTAAGAAATTTCATCCAAGAATGGATTGGACATTCACTTTTAGGTCCTTTTTTATCATTGGGTACTTTTAGTATCCAATTCTGCACTGCTATTTGTTGAACAAAGAACCTTTATCCACCCCACAACTCACTAGCAAAGAAAAAGAATACTCATCAATGTGTCACTGCCAATATTATTCCTGCCCAGAGTAACGGACAAACAACTCATTGTTTGAGATATTCCTGATCCAGATATAGTTGATATAATTTAATTAACAACAGGATATTCAAGGTGCTCTACTATCTTATACTCCCTTTTAAATCATGTCCAATTACTTTTCAGGACCTCAACAAAGATGTCTCATTTTAAAAGGCATCAGTTGACTGTCAAAGGACCTGAAGCTAATCTAAACCAGCATTTAAAAGCATATAGTACTATAGTAGCAGTTTATAAAAAAATGTAGCACTTTTTGCTTTTGTGGAGGTAGAGTCCTGAGAAAAAGTGAAAAGAGTAGGTTCCACTTAAGTCACCTGAGCACAGCTAAGCTTTCAAGTTTGAGGTCCCTCAGATTCCAAGTGAATTTTAGCAATCTGTTTCTGCTCTGCCATTTGTCTGAACGTCAGCACTTTTTCTGCAACTCATAAAAGCCAAGCAATCCACCGTGGAGCAATTTTAGTGATTCCAACGCAATAAAATTATTAAAGTGATAAAACAACCTTTAGTGATTTCCTAGTTCAATGTGAAAACACAAACTACATTGCTGGTTCATTCGACAACAAAATCCAGATATAGTAATCCTATTTCTTGTCTATGAACAACTAACTTCGTACAAGTTTGCTGCTCGAGATTATATAGTATACACACACAAGGTGGTGTCGAAAATGCTCGACTCCCTCAACTACCTCTCAAAAGCACAGGTGTCAAATTATTCTGCCCACCAACATTTAGGCAAATGAGAAGAATTTGTGTCATATCTATATTACCTAATGATAATTTTACTTGTTTTACGTATTATGCCTCATTAAAGATTGTATCATTGTTCCGGAGGATAATCCTAACCAATATTCTAAAGATATGGTTTAAAAGAAAATGTAGCATTGTAGATTCTATCTCAGCAAGAACATTGAAGTTGTGGTCCTGAATTTTGGAAAGAAGTTACCAGTGCCTGGCTAAGCCTTTCAACTTTGAGGTCCCTCTTGATCCATTGCACTTTAGTACCTATTTCTGCTCTGCCATTCGCTGAAACTCAGCACTTTTAACACAGCCCACAAATACCAAGCATTCAATAATGGAGCAATTCTTGTTATTCTGACGTTCATAAAACCATTAAAGCAATAAAACATCTTTCAGATCCTTAGGACTTTATGTATCTATTTCTGCAATGCCATTTGCCAAACATCATTACTTTTTTTTATCTGATTTACAGCCACAACAAAGATTATTTCGTGTCATATCATCAATTTATCCAATAGTACAATTAAGAGGTAGCAAACGCGGAATCAAGGGTGGCTCGACCCTAAAACCCAGGGGCCTCAAAATTACAAATCCTCCAAAGAACCAAAAAACCCCAAATTCAGTTCGAAAAAGGAAACTCAAATACGAAAACATGTATATAATGCACAAAACAGAAATAAATTCGAGCAAGAGGCGAGATTAAACGAAGAACCAGAAGCACTGGATAGAAGACGCAGACAAAAGATGAAGGAGATACATATGTAAAAACAGATACCAATCTGTATTTTTATATTATTGTGAGAAGCACCGTAATAAGTACGCTAAGTAAAATGTTAATACCGTATATTGTAAGTAGAATATTAAAAAAAAATGTATTTAGTGTTACTATTAATTGAAAAAAAGTATTAGTTTGTTGGTAATCTCTTACTTATTATTATGTATACATATTTTTTAAATTTTATTATTGATGTAATTATAATTTAAAATAGTAGATAATTATTTATGTAATTATATTATAATAAAAAATAGATGATAATTATTACTATGTTTCATATTATTTGATCATTTTTTTTTTTACACGTATATTAAAAAATTATAAATAAGAAGATAAATTTACTATTTTCTCTATCAAACCATACTTGTCCAATATTGACTTTGCACAATTCTTTAAGAAACTATAAATAGAAGGATAATTTTACTATATCGTCATTTGAATATAATAAATATTATATCTTAAAAAATGTAATAAGGAAATAACTATAATTAATGATAAGGGTAAATTAAAAACTAAGGCTGTGTTTGGTATGAAGAAAAACATTTCATTTTCATCAAATTTAAGGAAAATGACTTCCATGGAAAATATTTTCCTTCATACCAAACACATCCTAAGTGTAAAATTATATATTGATTTCATAAAGTGGACAAGTATTGTTGGACATTCCAAAATAGTATAGTGGACAACTATTGTTGGACGGAAGGAGTAATTCACCCCTTAAAAAACTTATTAGAAATTTTACAAACAAATATGAACACTTTCAAAAAGAATTAATTACAAGGATATATTGACAAAAATTAATTAATGTTTTCTTGATTAAGTAAGATGGACAACTAATATGGGACACCTATTTTTAGTAAGATAATCAACTAATATGGGGCGGAGAGAGTAATTATTATGCACATATTTTTGAAATTTTACTATTGAGGTAATTATATTAAAAATCATAAATAATTAAATTTATCGTTAATTTCTATTTCTTAATTTGTTTAATTACTTCAATTTGAATCAATCATGTTTCAATATTAGCTTTGTAAGATTGTCTTCAATTCTTTGAAATGTTTTATTAGACATTTCAAGCTCAAACTAATTAGATTATCAACTAATTAAATTTTGAAAAATATTACCTTTAACTTTGAATGTCTTCTAAAGTAACATTCACTATAATATTGATTTTGTAATTAAAAATAATACGAAATATTATACAAGTAAAAAAATGATACTCTAGTGGGAATATTCAATCAAGTGAAGTCTTAATTTTATTTTAAAACACTTTTAGAATAAATTTGATATATTGTGTAACAATTGACTTTATTGAGAAGGTTTTCAAAACTATAATCAATAAGAGAGATTTAAATATTTGTATCGTTATGTTACGTACAATAATTTATATATACGTACACTTATTTTACAAAATATTACAAAAACTATTATACTTTCAATTTAAAAGAAGAAAATAATTATCAAATTACAATTAACCATCATATATTTTTAGAATTTATGAAAAATAAAATGTATTTTTTAACAATAGACGTAATATTATTTTTTTCTAAATTTTGGCTTTAGATTACTTTATTGAACTACCCTTGGAATATATTAAGAATAGAATTAAGAGGTAAATTTGTCGAAGCAATTCAAATCAAGGAATACATCCCGTTGCTTAAGATTCTCGGTTATTATTTGAAAAAAATTGGAGTTGATTTGTTCTTAATAATAATTAGTAGAAACACAAGCAATACTTATTCAAGAAACTTATAAAATTTGGTGATTTTTGAAGAAAGAAAAAATAATTCTTTTGGAAGTCAGTGTGTCCACGATTTACTTTACGCCGATGACAGGTTCGAATCAGGATTATTATTTTTTTGCCTTGATGTACCTCTATCAAACGAGTCTAACTCAATATAACGCAGTGACATATTCTGAATTAACAGTCTCACACTTCATATAACAATAACAACAAAGCTTAATTCTCTAAGAGCATACGCTAAAATGAAAAATACAAAAGACATTATTCATCACTAATCATCCTTCACTAGTGAATATGTGGTATGAAAAACGATTTATTAAAATTATGAGAAATCATAAAAAATTATAAATGAAAACTTCGATAAGGTATAAGACAAACAGAATTTTGAATAACAATCTGATAATACTTTCTTTTGTCGGCTTAAATTGATTTAGAAATTAGAGGTGCGTTACAATCTAGACTTTATGTTTGGATTCAAACTCTTCAATGTGAATTGCTTTGAGATGAAATCGGGCTTGAGTTCACATGATGAATTGGGCTACAAATGGGCTTTAGAAGCTCATATATATTGGACAATTAACCTCCCAATCTAAATGTTTGCAGGGACATTCGCATAAATAACTTTATTTTTTGTGGTCTTTAATTTTTGTACCTCAACTTTGTGATTTTTCATTTTTGTCCCTCAACTTCGTGGTCTTTAATGATTGTCTTACAAAGCTTAACAGAAAAAAATCAAATAGAATATTTTAAAAGTAATGAAGAACTTCATACATCAAACTTATGTTTTGTAAAAAAAAAATTTAGCCTCAGACATAATTTAGTAGGAGTTGTATCAACTTCTTAAGACATAAAATTCTAAAACTGAAATATGCTAAAAACACAAGTCCAATTTAAAAATATTATGCCTAAGAAGTTCATACACTGAAATATACTTTGTACATAATTAAGTTCAATAATATGAACCCGTGCCTGACATGTGCCTAACATTTCTTTTTATTTTTTATGTTAAGGGTAAGGTTTGCCTTATGAATTAGATAGCATTGAACTAGTGAACTTAAGTCTCAAAGCAATCATTTTCTAAAAAGACCGCCTAGCGAAATTAAGTCATAATTAAAGATATTTTTTATAACAAATATTATTTAAATGAATAGTACGAATAAAAATTAAAGACCGCTATGTACAACAATGATTACTTAATCAACCCAGAATTATCGTGAAGTTTAGGATTACTTGGCTGTTAATTAAGAGACTTTTTAAACACATGAATATGATCATAAGAAAGTCATCTTATTCCTTTGGAACCTTGATTTATCCATCACTTTTTCTGTTAAAGCTACACTTCTTTTTTTCCTTCTTAATAAATTATTTATTAGCCTATCATGAGTATGACTTAAAATTCATGAACTGAATTGGATTCTTAATCCGAAAGAACACGTTTAGCGGGCCCTATAGGCCCATTTCACAAGAAACTCTCCTTCAATTTCAAACATTCACAATTTCACATTATTGTTTATGTTATTTTCCATACCATTAAATTATACATATACCCTTCCGTAATCCATTTCCAATCAAAGTCGGATCTAGAACAAGTTCAATAAATTTAATTGAACATATTATTTTAAAGTTAGCTTTATTCTTATTCCAACGATTTTAAATATTTGATTCGTCTATGTTAAAAATAAAATTATGAGATGTTATGATGTGCCCAATATTTTGTCCGACGATTGTTTTTGGATCATAACGATAGAGACATTAGAAGAAAACGTCACTAGAGTATAATCCACATTATCTTTAGTTGAATCTCAAATTAATTGTTGAATCCACATTATCATTCCATATTTAAGTTGAATCTCAAATTAATTGTTGAAAACGTGTATTGTTAATCGATTTACATATTTCAATAATGATATATATATCATTAAGAAAAGGTCACGAAGGCAAGTTAAGTCCAGAAATAAAATATCACTGTGTTTGACGCATGGAGAAAAAAAAAACCCGAGTCCGAGTATAGGAAGATTTAATTCGTTGTAGACCTAAATATGATTTAAGCAAAAAATTAAATACCCACTCCTTCTCAAATTATTTGTCCCTTCTGGAAATAATTATTTCAAATTATTTGTTATTTTAAAATTGAAGAAAAAATTCATTATTCTTTCTTATTTGTGCTTTAACAGTATGTTATTATTCTTGAAGACTACAAACGCCTCTATTATTAAAGATGACACATATATAAAGTAAATATTAAGTGAATTGTTGAGATTTGACACACCCTTCAAAAAAAAATATTATTTAAGGACATAAATCTAACATCTATTTTCTACTATTACCCATTTGATTATTCTTTAGATTCTCTTAAACGTAAAGTAGTTTTAAAAACAAAATCATTAAGTGAAAGGGTAGATGTGGGGAAAAAATTCCAACAATTTTTTGGAATTTTGAATAATTTAAACTAAAAAAAATAATCTCACTTATTCACTTAATATGGACCAAAATAATTAAAAAACTTAAATATGGTAACTAGGGATAAATATGGAAATTCAAGAAATAAAAAAAGTTAGACAAGACTTGAAAAGTGATGCACCGTCGAACTTTTGAGTGCATAGATCATCAAGGAATACAGTATACCCAAAGAAAGAATCCTAAACCTTTTTTGAGTAGAAAACGGTTCCATTATATGGTAACTATTTTCCCTTCTTATCAACGCACTATTAAAACCCATTATATCCTCTCTTATAAATACAACAAACATAACAATATCAAATATCAATCAATACCATAAGAGAGAAAAAAAATGTCAAGTAGTATGATGATGATGATGAAGCCATCACATAATGCAACTTCAACATTACTAGGAGACTCAGGTATTACCAGATGGAATTCACCAGTCCCTTATCTTTTTGGTGGGCTAGCAATTATATTAGGATTAATCGCGTTAGCGTTATTAGTCGTAACTTGTTCATACAAGAAACCTTCAACGGAAGAATCATCGTCGAGTTCAAACAACGTTAACGATTCGGATCGCGGTCAAGAGAAGAAGACGATAGAGTTGATGAAACCGGAGATGGAACCAAAGTTTGTTGTGATCATGCCCGGAGATTACAATCCTACGTGGTTAGCCAAACCGACTTTGCCTATTCGCTACGGTCCTGACCAAGTCTAAGCCTGGATCAAAAGTTCAAAACAAACAATATCACACATTATGTTAAAAATATTTTTGGATTGACTTTTTTTTTTTTTGATAGTTTTGATTTGCGAAAACGTGTACATAAGGGGTGGTATATTTTTTGTTTCAACTAAGTAACTGCAATTCCAGCTAGTAGTATATTTTTTGTATCAACTTTTTGTTATCCAATTTTTTATAGCTAAAGAAAAGAATATGGATCAATTATCGTTTATTTGAATGTCAAGCAAATTAATTTAGGGCTTAATTTCTGCATTAGTTAAAGCAAGCGAAGCACCAATTCCAATAGTTAATTTGAGTAAATATATAATATTTGAAGCAACGAGACCCTGCCACAATAAATTAAGCGAAAGAAGAACAAAACAGAGAACAATAATTCTTCCAATATTATTTTAAAGTTACATTACACTTCTTTTGAGGAGATAAACAATAAACTTGTAGAATAGAAAACATATATAATTAGGCTTTAGCTGGAAATTTGATTGCAACTTTGGGTGGAAGTTTTATTGATTAAATTCTGGCGCTGCTTCTTCTTTTTTTTTTTAAAAAAAATCCCTGAGAAACTGGTCAATAATTCTTTCAATATTCTCTAGTAGATGTTTGTTTAGTTACTTAATTTATCCTTAAAATACTAGATATGACATTTATGCTCCCATTATTTCAATTTACGTGGCATAGTTTGAATTTCAAGAGTAAAACAATTTAGGTTTGACCGTAAATTTGGATATGATATCTTCAAGTTTTTTAAAATAAATATATTTGAAAATTATATGAAAAGTGTTATAAGTCATTACAATTGACAATTCAAAATATTTAAAAGAATATGAAAAATTACAGTGAAAGATTTGAATCTCGAAATTTAAAAAGTGTCACATAAATTGAAGGAATATTTCTTCTTCTTTTTTTGAGTTGCCTTATTTAAATTCTAGATTCAGCACACTAGAATACTATCCTCGAGTTAGATTTTTAGGTGGCTTATCTTTCTTTTCCCCTTTAATGTTGTTGAGAGAGAAGGGATATAATGTGATTTTTTTTTTATAGACATTAACGTGACGCAAAGCCTACAGCAAAATAATGTGAGAGAGTGGAGTGTTGAAAAGGAGATTTTAATTAAGAGAAAGTTTGGTGCATTAAAAGAAGGAACAGGGGCATGTGTGTGTTGGGGGGTGGGACAACTCATTTGTGTCCTGGGACTCATGATTAAAGGTTCATTTCCTAGTTAATTATATTCTTAGCACGCCCTCCTCATGTGTGGATTTAATTCTTTTTTATGGTTAAGCACGTGAAAATTCTTTTTAATTTAAGTGGCAGTGAGATTCGATCCCAGGACATCTATCTGCTCTGATACCAGGTTGAAATATGTGGCTATCTCATCTAAAAACTTAAGTTATTAAAGAGAACACACTTTTTATTAGTTAATTATATTCTCAACATTTACTATTGCTATTATGGTAAAATATTATACTATCAACGTTAATTAATAAATTAGTGTATCTGAGTTGAGGTCTTTCGAAAATAGATTCTCTATTTCCACAAGTTCCATACTTCATTTGTGAAATTTTACTAGGTATGTTGTTATTGTTGGTTAAATAATCAATTAAAGATATGTATTAATTAATTTACTTTAGTTTACCACAATAAAATTTGTACACCCTGAAGAAACATGAAGTGCGCGCATATTTTATCAAGATATTTATGTTAATCAGTGTATAGTTTTTTATGGACTTATAAAATAATTTGAATGAGTAGTTAATATTTAGAGTAAAACAAAATTATTATTTTTAATTTTGATATCCTAAAATGTATAAATATAAGTGAAAGCATATTTTTAGTATATTAAACAAATGAAAGTTAACACAAAGAAGGGAGTATTATTTATTTTTGATCGTAGCAAGAGAAGGTTAATTAGGTGAAATCGAGCTTCTAGACAATTACTCCAAAAATTAATTGCACCTTTTGTTATGCCCTGACCATTTCACTCGGACTAGCTAGAGTATTGTTTTTAGATCATATAACCTATTGATTTGGAATGATTGTCAAAAAATAAATCCTCGCTGAAAAACTTTGATATATAGACATTAACGTGACAGCAAACTCTAAGCTAATTATAGGAATTAATCAAGGGTGGTGAAAGGATAGATTGAATTAAATTTGGGTAAATTGAAAATGGATTGGATTGCCATCCGTTCATATGAATATGCGTAAAATTGAATTGGAATTGATTTATTAATATGGAAAACAAAAAATGAAACGAAAAAGGCATGGTGGAGGGAAGAGGAATTATAACCGCACATAGTAATTTAACCCCCAAAACATCTAATTCTAGCATCTTAATTATTGGACCAAGTGGCGACATCTTTTGATCCAATTGGTAATGATCACATCACCACTAATTGGATTAAGTTGATTTTATTTTATCCTTAAGACAATATTAATGTCATCTTAACTCATGAGTCGATAAGCACTTCTGAGTTAATTGACTTATTGACCTTAGACTTAATGTCAATATTAATGTTTATTTTAGTTATATCTTAAATTGATGGTAATTGACTTATTGACCTTAGTCTTTTCTGTTTTCCCTGGATCTTCCAGAAGTAATCATAAATGGAATATGTAGTTCAATTTCTCCTCGCAGAACCAAGTTCTACTTGTTTTCAAGCTTTTTTGATTAATTTTAAGTAGGGGTGGCAAAATCAAATTTAATCCGTTCAACTCGACCCAATTTATTTAGGTTTGGGTTGATTATTGACCCGTCAATTTGTTAGCTCAATCCATTAAAAATTGGGTTGATATGTAATCCAAATTGATTTTTGGGGAATCTTGTCAAAATATTTTTAAAAAAAAACTTTTTATTTTATATGTTATATATAGTTATATTAAAGAAAAAAATAATTTTGTTAGGTACTAAAAGCTTATAAAATAACAAATAAAACTATTAAAACTTAAAAAAATTTGGACAAATTGGGTTATGATCCGTTACCTAACCCGTTTTGACCCAACCTATTTTGGCCCGTTTTGACCCAACATATTTTGGCCCAAACAAATTTAGGTTGGGTTGGGTCTTGACCATCTTAACCCGCCCAAATTTAACCCAATCCACCCAATTGCCACTCCTAATTTTAGCTTATAAATTTTATAACCTCCATGATGGAGGTTTAACTACAAAAAAAAAAGTTCGATAAATCCAAAACTATTTATAAGTCAGTTTAATTTGATTAACTTAACCAAATACTTATTATTTTTCATTATCACATAAATTTGGTTAATTTAAGCGCATATTTTTCCTTTTAAAACTTCAAATATATGATGTATGATTACAATCTTTCACAAGTTTCTTCTCTTGTTGACAAAAGGAAAGAAAAGAATAAAGTAAAATAAAATTATTGGCAGACAATTTTTTGTTTGGGGTTGGTGGAACATACGCGGTGACTCAGAAACGTAATGTTTTAATTATGCGGAGTACTATTTATCCATTACATATTATTTTGTATAATCATTATATTGTACTACAAAATAGCAAAAGAAGAAACCTTTTTAGAGCTAGGTAGCCAACTAATATTAATGGCATATTAGCCATTTCATATAAAGTGTATTACTTGGGACGCTAGTTGTTACCTCTATAAGATTTATCTTCTATTTCTCATCCGAGTCATCTTCCAAACTTTTTTTTTTGGTTCCCACTTGGTGTTCGGAGCCCACCTTGGAGGTCCGATTAAATTCGAATCGCACTCTGCAGGGCCCATTCAAGGATGGTGCTCTCAACAGGATTTTCTTCATATCCAGGGCTTGAACCCGAGATCTCTGGTTAATGGTGAAGCACTCCCACCATTGCACCACAACCCATGTTGGTCATCTTTCACATTTGCTTTAGTTTTTTTTTTTTTTTTTAGAAAAAGCTATGAGACTACGACTAGTCAGAAATTGCGTGAGAAATTTCTTTGATTTGAGGTATCGCGCAACGAGAAACAGGTTCAACAACATACATGGGTCCAAAAGGAACTCCATTTTCCTATTCGGTGGTTTAGCATTAAACTTGGCACTCATTGCTGCGGCACTTGTCCTCTTCGATTATTAGTACTGTAGAATAGTGTTCCATTTTATTTTTGGAAGAATTAATCTAAGTCTTACACAATTGTGAGAAGATTAGTTTTTAAAAAAAATATAATTTTAGATGGACTCAAATCGAAATTTAAGCTATCTATTTATTAAGTGACACATATCGCAAATCGAAAAGGAGATTAGAGGAAATAGAGGGGAAGGAGCAATTGAAAAAAGGAGCCACTTCCAAAAATGTCATGGATGTATTTCCTTCCAGTTCCATATTAGTTGTAACAGTACTAAAAATATTGAATATCTACCACAAAATACTTGTCAATTTTTAAAATTAAATTAGAATTATAACAATTCACATGGAGAAGATCATTGAATATATTGCTTAATCAAACTATAATATAATGGTAGAAAAGCCAGAGCCCAGAACAGAGTGCTTGCTACTGTCAAATTCTTCTTCTTTTTATTTATATTTTTTATGCTCCACTGAAAGCAACGTGATTGAAATTGGACAAGGGAGTAAGTAAAAAGCACTCTCAGTTTTAAATTGTTGGTAGGTTTTGACTTAGCATAAAAATTAAGGAACTATACAAGATTTTTAAAATTTGTGATTTCATATTATTTAATTTTGTAGTCGTAAATATAACACGTTAAAAATTAGAATTAAAAATGTATCAATAAAAGAAAAAAACATTCTTTTTAAAACGAACTAAAAAACGAAGTAAAACAAACAAATTAAAACAAAAAGCAATAAATGTGAAAAAAAATTCACTGTTAATAAAGGTGGAAAGGGTACAATGAGTCAATTAGAGAAAGTTACACCACAACCACTTAATTAACATTTTTAATTAAGTGGAAGACCTAAACTAATAATTCCACATTACCCACTTCCACTCATTATTTTTTTACTCAAATAACACATTTTTGGGGCTATGTTTATTTTAGTTATTTTTGAAGTTGACGGTAATTGACTTATTTACCTGGGTCTTTTCTGTTTTCCTTAGAGCTCCAATATTATGCAATCATAAGTGGAGAATGTAGTTCAATTTTTCCACTAGATATATCTTTTTCATATTTTATGTTCCTTTTAAAAAAATAAATACATTTCTTCTTATTTGCTTTTCTTGTGAGGCTCAAACATTCCATCGAATTTTGAGAAAAAAGTTACTTATATCATCCGTTAACGTTTAGCTCATTTATGTCAAACTTTTACGAATGACATTGATGAGCATTTTCTCAAAGTTCGATGGCAAAGAGGAGCATTTTTCCTTTTAAAAAATAATTTAATTAATGATGTGACTGAATCATAATTGACCACATGTAAAAATTATTTTGCAAAATCGAAATTGTTTTCCGTTAACAAATAATGGCATGGATGAGCCTTTTCTCAAACGAAAATGACATAAATAAGTCAAACTTTTAAATGAACATTTTCTCAAAATTCCATGACATATTTAAGCATTTTGCCTTTCTTTTACTTGATCACTTTTCCATATTTCACATCAATTCTTATGCCAACATCTAACTAAATAGTGCAACTGCTCTTTAATGTAACAATAAAACTTTTGACAATCTTGTTGAGTAGCGAAGTAGTATTCTTTATTAGTCAAAGCATGTTGAAAAATAAAGCAAGCAACATTACGTATATAGATTAAAAAATATATATACATATAATAATGAGCGGTTTGATTAAAAAAAAAACATAATTAATAATATATATTTTTTTGTTGATAAATGACTAAATTGTTTTTTTTTTTTTATTAGAAAAATAATACTTCAATTTAAAGTAACAAGGAACATGATGAATGACTTACATGAAATGGAGAGAAAGTTAGAGCCTTAGCCCTTAGAGGTTTTATTTGGAAATGACATTTTGAGAATTATAAATATAATACGGATAAAAAAAAAAAAATCAAATTAAAAGTACTTATAAGCTGGCAAATCATAAATTGAGATGACCAACTTATTTGTTTTGATTAATTTAGCTTATAATAAGCACTTTAAGTCTAAAAATATATATAAATCAATTTAATCAGTTTATAAACTTAATTAAATACGCTCATAATATTCTTGTGCATTTTTTGTTTCTTTTTGAATTTATTTGTGACAGAAAATCGTTTAATTTAAACGCATATTTTCCTTTTAAGACTTAAAATGCATGAAGTATGATTACTATCTTTGACAAGTTTCTTCTCTTGTTGACAAAAAAGAGAGAAAAAAGTAAGTAGAATACAATTGCCAGACGATTTTCTGTTTGGGGTTGGTGGAACGTACGCGGTGGCTCGGAAACGTAATGTTTTGCCATCAAATTTGGAAAAGAACCGATCGAATTTATGATTCATTGCGTTCACACGAAATTCAAGATTTTTTATTTTCTTTTGTCGTTTTAACTAAATTTAGTAAAATATACTACTAGAATATTCTTTGTGGGGGTTCTTTTTGAAATAGATTTAAAAAAAAGGGTAAAACTAAATGGCACGAATGACAGGCCACCGTGCAAATGACAATAATAACCTCTTAGCTCCAAAATCATCTAAATTTGCCTCCAAATAAATAAAATCACCTTTGACTTTTCTTTTTTATTTACTTTCTCCTTTACTTTACAATTTTCATTATCAAAAAAATATGAATTCAATAAATCAATTCATCAATTCAAAATAAATTATTTAATTATAATAATATAAAACACAAAAAATAATAAACAATTGTTAATATGGTACTGTTATATGTATGGTATTTATAATATTTATATTCCCATCATGCCAAATAAAAAAAATAATTATATCAAAAAAGGAAAAGTAATTTAAACTATACTCGTAAGTTATGAAATTATTAAGACTAAAATTAAAGGGTACGAGTTATGAGTAGTTATTATTTATAAATATATTAAATTAGAAAAACTTAAAATATTAACATTTATATTTGTCATTTTATAATTAGAAAAAGGGCACAAAGAAATTCTTGACGGAAAAAAAAAGTCAAATAACTTGAGCATAAATTTAACTACCTTATACATGCTCTTAATAACAATAATTACATGAATAATGTAAAAATCAAGCTAAAAAAATATCAAGAAAACATACAATAAATAAATAAAGGACAAAGTAATACAATACAAGCATCATTTTTACAACTTTCATGATCAAAAAAATATGAATTCAATTCATAATTCTTTGAACCCTTATAGTTATCGGTATTCATTTCACAAGCCGGTCTTCATTGAAGAATTTTATTCTTCAAGATTAAAACATAAATATAGTACCATATGAAATATATATATAACAATATTACTACTTCAAATATGAAATAATAGAATGATCATATTTATAAAGATAAAATGATGGAATACCATAAGATGTTTTAAATTTTAAATTAAATATTTAGGAGTTATGAATATGAAAAGTATGAGTTATGAATATTATTAAGAGTAAAAATGGAATAAATGAATTGTGAATGTAAGACTTTTAATAAAGCAAATAAATGAGGAATAAAACCAAATAAAGAAGAGAGGAAATAGTGCTTAATGTCTATATATAGTTACGTGGGAACTATTTCATGAAACTAGATATCAACCTTTGTTGTTTAAGTGAATATCAAGAAATAGTTTTAGATTTTCTAATAAATTATACAAATAGAAAAAATTAAGTCAGAAAAAAAAGATTAATGAAATTGGAATTCTTTTAACAATCATACGAATTTATTGGGTATAAGTTATTAAATTAATTATTATATTTATTAATGAAGAATTGAGAAGTCACTTCAAATTCTAATCATGCATTCTCCTTTCTTAATTACATTCAATTATTCTACTTTAATTAAAAAAATAGGAGAAAATAAAGAAAAATATAAAAAAAGATAAATATGAATGGTGGCCTTAGAGAGATGCCACATCTCTCTTATATATATATATATATATATATCTATTATTTTTTATTGTACTAACAATATTAAATTAATGTACTCAACTAAATAAGATAATAACTTTTTATAATTATTTTTTAAAATATTTACGTATAAATAATAAATATTAGTTAATTTTAAATTTTATTACTTTTTATAGAATTCAAGAGTGAGGTAAATGTTTTTATTCTATTGTTAAAAATAATAATAACGTGGCATGACATTTCTTGAGGAGTGAGGTTTATATTTTGAGGAAAATAGGAATAACTCGGTAATATTGTGGTCCTAAAAGAAATAAAAGTGATTACAAGACAAATTTTCAAACATGGATGATTATCTAAGGAATTTGCTCCCAAATTTCTTTTACGTCGCAATTCAATACTTTCTCCATCCCATATTAGTTGTATTAGTTGGTTGCCTTTATATATATATATATATATATATTAAATTACTTGTTTATTCATTAAATTAAATTAAAATTAGTTTAAAAAAATTCTCATTTTATCTCTACAATTAATACTCGTAAGGAAATATTATAAAAAAAAATAACTTAACTAGAAAATAATGGATTCATTAAATGTTTTGAATTTCATGAAAACTAGTAGTGCTTATTCTCAACGTGGAATATAATTATTGAAATTGTAAAATATTATTATTTTTTAGAGGTATTAATTAAACAATAAATTAATAAATATTACTTTAAAGAATGTTTTTAAAATTTAATGAATATACCTTGTTTTTTCCCCTTATTATTTGTCCACTTTTGAATTGACACGCCTATTAAGAAAATAATGATTGATATAGTGAGTTTTTCATTTTATCCCTATTATTTATGAAGAGAATGAATTAAAAACTTAAGATTTTAAAGAAGTTCTACATTTTTCAAAGTAATTAGTTGAGAGTATAACGAGTAAAAAAAAGTTGTTCTTTCTTGATTTGTAAAATGGACAAGTAATTAGAAACAACTAAAAAAAAAAATAGACAAGTAATTAGAAAAAAAAATGGAGTATATTTATTGTACGAAATAGCAAAAGAAGAAACTTATTTAGAGCTCCTAGGTAGGTAGCCTATAGTACTAGTGGCATATTAGCCATTTCATAGAGTGCAGTGCTTGGGGCTCAAGTTGTATTACGTCTATAAGTTTTATCTTCCATTTCTCATCTGAGTTATTTCAATACTAGCTTCTATCTTTTTTTTTTTTTTTTTTTTTGTAATATAGAGAAAGTTATGAGAGACACACCAACAAATTCAACCATTTACCTAGATCCAAATAGTACTAATTCATTTTGGCAATGGAAATCACCTCTTCCTTACCTGTTTGGTGGTTTAGCATTAACATTGGCACTCATTATTGTGGCTCTTATCCTCCTCGTATTTTCCTTCTATCAACCGTGGTCTGACGAAGAAGAAGAGGAAGACAAATCTGCAAGTCGGGGGAACAAAAGTACTTCAATGGCGGAGATGTCTCCGAGGATCATCGTTATAATGGCCGGTGAACGGAAACCCACACACATCGGAGTTCCAATTTCTTCATCTAATTAATACTAGTCGATCCATCGTCTCTTCCTGATCCTATCTAAAAGTTTTGTTATATTAGCTCTCTCTCTCTATATATTCTCCTAGAACCAATTGAATTAGGCGGGATTGCATTTGAAATTTTCTTTTGGAGTTCTAGGATATATGTAAAAACAATATCTGTCATAGTTTATGTGAATCAATTCAAATTACGATTTGTGTTAATTCGAGAATATATTTTTCAAGTTTCTTATAAATATGAGTACTTTAACTTTGATAAGAATTACTTCATGGGTTCATCTTTGATGAGTAGAATACAATTCGCAGAGGATTTTCTGTTTAGGGTTGGTGGAACGTACGCGCTGACTCGGAAGGAAAATTAATGGACAGCTACAATTTACGAGTCATTAACTTCAAATTTCTTCTGTCTTATTTTTATTTGCCTTAACTTGTAAAAAAGAATAAGAATTTCAAATTGTTTAAATTCCTCAAAAAGCCACTTGGTAATCATGAGTCAATCTGTTTTTTCTAGGGTGTGTTTGGTACGGATATTCTTCAGAAAAAAGCGTTTCGATTTTTTTACGCCGGTTGATTAATCAAAGTATCTTAAAAATATATTTTAAATAAAATAAAATCCTTAAAATTAAAATGACTTTTCTAAAAACAGAAAACACAAGTTCCACGACTAATATTCCATATTGATTATTTTTATTTACACTATCCAACACACACTCTCACCACACTCCACACCAGTCACCCCACCCCATAGACCCATGCCCACCACGTACCGCACACCCCTTACCCAAGACTCTTATACACATATATACTTTACTTTTTGCGGTAATATGTCCTTTTTAGGTATCGAACCTAAGAATATAAATATGAAAATTATCTATTTATCGGAAAATTCCTTTACCAAACACATCCTAAATTTGAAATGGTACTCTTGGTTCATCTAATAAGGGATCGTTTGGTTGATGGGATAAGTATAATATCCTATGAGATATTTTATATATCCTGCGTTTGGTAATGAGTATTGTTTGGTTTCAATCATCAGCTATTTCAATATAAATGATGGAATAAATTATTCCATATGAAAAAATGAAATAAAATAATCTCATAAAATATCATTGTGTATTTGATCCCAACTAACCAAACGACCCCTTAAAAGTTTTACTAGTTAATTTCGTCTAATTAAGCCAACTACCAACTTTATGATGGAATGTTAATCTTTACAACTAAAAGTGGTGTGCACAAAAGGGAGTTGTAATTGGTACGCTTAACTCTAATGTCACTTCGTGTCATGGAAAAGTTGTCTTCGGCCCATCCCATCCCTTCTTTTAATTTGTTACATTTGTAACTTAATGGCAAAGAAAAATATATTTAACTTACTTTTTAGAGATTAGAAACTTGAATACAGAGGAATTAACGAAAATATTTGACACATTGCTAAAACAAAATCAAAATCTGATACCTTTAAAAGATGTGGTGCAGTGGATAAAGTTGTTCATCCTTAATTAGAGGTCTCAAATTCGAATCATGGGTATAAAAAAAAATCATTTGTAGGAGGGACCTACGTGACGCAAATCCAAATTAGTCGGACTCCAATACAAGTACTTAGAAAAACAATAAAATCAAAGATATTTTTAACTTTAGGATTCTCATTATATTTTTTGTAATAGGTCCTTTTATGTGAATGACATGACATATTTAAAGTCAATAAAAAAATTAAAATTTATTTTGATATATTTTTATACATAGTTTTAATTTAAAAGCATAAGATTAGATTTTTATTTTTTTTAACTTTCAATCTAGTCAAACCAACGCATATAAATGAGTGAAAACTTAAGTATTTATACAGATGACGTATATACTTGAGCACCATAACAATTAATACCCGGTGCGAATAAATATTTACCAATAAAATAAGAGGAGAGAGAGTATAAAGGTAGTGGCAAATAAGCAATTTCATTGAGGGTGGGACTTTGAGCGGAAGTTGTTTACCTCTATAAAATAGCTAGAAATTTCCATCATCTGCCTCAGCTCTTTTGCGTAACAGAGCAGAGAGAGAGAAACAGAAAATAATGAGAGATTTAAGTAACACACCGAGCTCCTCCTCATTCTGGACATGGAGATCTCCACTTCCTTATCTTTTTGGAAGTTTGGGGATAATGTTGCTTCTAATTGTCGTTTCACTCATCATCCTCGCTTGTTCCTTCCATAAGCGTCTTTCTTCTAACTCCGACCCGGAGAAATCTGCATGTCCGCTGCCGAACAATACAATTGTCGAGATGTCTCCCAGTATTGTCGTCATCATGGCCGGAGATCACAAACCTACACACATCGGAGTTCCTGTTTCTGATAAACCTACTCACTCATCAGCTGCCTAATTTTGCTTCCCCTGGGTCTCTTGTAAGCCCGAGCTAGCTTATTTTTGTAATTTTCCGGATTATGTAAAACAAACAACGTTGAGAAATAGATCGATCATGACTAATTTTGCCATAATCAGAGTTTATGATTTGTTATGTATAATTACTCAACATGATATATATATACAGTTGAGTTCTTCACTTTTTTTACATTTTTTTTTAGTAATCAAAGCTGAGACTAACGAGAATTAGGTATTTAATTTATGAGCAAAATTAAAATCTATAGTGAAGTATGAAGTCCTTTACAAATTAAATTTGAGGAGTGAGAATTTTTTTTCTTACAACAGAGTTGGTGTGTCTGGTGGCGAAATTGATCGGCGGCGAAATTTATTCTCAGGAGAGTCCATTTCGGATGAACCCTCTTCCGTCTTTGTAGCTCCCCTTTACTTATGGGGTTAATGAAAATTAAAATTTTGAAATTTGGATCTACTAATAAAAAGTTTTAGAGGAGGATCCGTATTTGATTACTCTAATTAGGAGAACAGAGATTGGATTAGGAGTTTTCAACAAACACTATTAGTGGGTGTTGTGATAAATGCCAAAACTAACTTTATGTGGATAGGTATGCGGCGAGCCGTTCACGCAAAAAAGAGTGAAAAGATAGATGAAACGAATAATGAGTAGATGATGACAATGAAAGAGAGGATAACACACAATTTTAAAATTTCTCCTGAGGAAAAGAAGCAAAAGAGCTATTGTCATGCGTGTCACTACTGTCAATTATCAAAACACTCGATGATGGTTGGTGTGGAGTTACAAGTACTCTTTTAATCTTAATTAGAAGTTTTAAATTTGAGTTTTCAATGTGAGTATTGAATACCAAATGAGAAATTGAGTTCCCTTAAATATGAAATTATTTTTGTTAAAAAGTCAGACTTCAATATGAGTATCAAATATCAAATAAGAAATCAAAAAATTGAAAAATCAAAAAAGGAACTTGTCAATGATTGCTCTTTTTTTTAATAGTACATGATCATTGGTAAATTCAGAATTTCCTCCTAGAATTTGAAATTGAAATCTCCAAATAAATTTTAAATTTCGTAAATCAATGCTCATAAATTTAAAATTTTCTTCGTGGATTTGAAATAACAACCAGCTTGAAGATCCGCCCCCATGTGTCACTCACAAACGCAATACCTGAAGTACTCAAAATTAGTACAATTTTTTTTGCATATATTCGGTAGGATATTCCCCCTACACTTATGCCTTACTACTACTTCAACGAGGCGCCGCGGCACTACAATATTTCCCGGTCAACAACGGAAAAGCACCTGATATTGTTTATATAATATTCTGCATCCCAATTATTACACCCCTTCTATTTATAAATTATTAATATAATAAAAAAGTTTTGAAACGCTCTTAAATTTAGCGTAAATTATTAATTTTATTTTTAAATTATTGATAGTCTTAAAAATATTATTATATTTGACTAACTGAACTTATATACATTCTTGATCTTGTAACAAGAGTGAAATACATTCCTACATTCTACGCAAGTTTAGGGGCAAGTTTAAGGGTGTTTTAACACTTTTCTCGGCTTTTTAATATGAGTCTCATACTCCTACAAGAGTTTGAGACCACTTGTTATGTCATGTGGCAGATCAAGGGTGTATCTAAGTTCAATTAGTCAAGTAGATGAGTGTTTCTAAAACTGTCACGAAATTAACCAAATTTAGGGGTATTTTCAATACTTCTTTCTCTATTTAATTAATCAATTTAATAAAATTCGAAGACTAAATGATATCATATCTGTATTTTACATAAGTATTTTCATCATATAATTTTATTTTTAAAAAAAACGGTCCAATGTATAAAACACCCACATTAACAGGATCCGAGAAAAGAGTTGCACCCAAAGGGATGTTGCTACCAGACCTCCCTTCCTGTTTTTTTTTTTTTAAAAGAAACTATTTTAAATTAAAATTTAGTGTTTTATCCATCAATTTTTTTGTTGAACTAATTTTCGGATATAATACTTTACATATAAAAATCATATTGACATCGTAGATTTTGTGAATAATGGAACACTATTATTATATATGAACGGCTGAACGGGGACGAATATATTAATCAAAAGCGATGAGACGCCTATAATTGACGCTGAACTTTAAAGCTCCATTATAATAGATTACGTATTGGCCCAGAAAGATAGTGTATCATAATTAAATCAGATATATTTTATACATTACCAGAAGGTCCATGATTAATGCTTTTACCATTGTTTTTAAGTTCAATCGAACCATTACAGAATGTCAAATGGTTCTTTTAATTTAATTTTTTAAGTGGTGCCACATGGATATTATTATTCAAAGTGACTTGATGAAGTGATTTTCTGTGATATAGATAGTTATAGTAATTAATGCTGTTGAAAAATTAGTTTTATAATTTTGATGTAATAAACAAAATATATATAGCTAATTACTACTAGTGTTTCTTGTATCGTGATAAACTTGGTAATTTCTTTCGATTTTTGTAGCGAAAGTGAAAGTAATATATTGAGCACCTTTCCAGCTAGATCCTGGCATACAAGTAGGTGTCAAAATAGATCACTATGATTATTTTCATTATTTTATAACTAATTCATATCGAAGCGATGCAACAAAATGTTTAAATTATTCTACATATAGACGTAGGTGTGTTAATGTATTTCGTTCCGTATATACACGACTCCTCTATTTGCTAAAGTTTTACTATATGACTTGTGACTAAGACAAAGTACACATCGGAACTACTACTCTACTAGCGCCCGTGTGTTCACTTTTACTATTTTAAGTGGGCTATTAATTTATAGTACTATCACTTTGATTTTCTCACAACTTCACAGAGGAATCTAAAGGGCACATTTAGAATCTTCCTTCTCAACATACTCATTTTTCACCTTTATAAAAAGCTGGTAATTAATTTCCAAAACCATAACGTTAGACCAAAATTCCACACATAAGAGCGCACAATGAGATCACAGATGAGCCTTTCAAACTGTAGTAGCCCATATTCTTGCTCTGTCTGGAGATGGAATTCTACGGTACCTTACCTTTTTGGAGGCCTAGCCTTTATATTTCTACTCATTTCTGTAGCACTGGTCATTCTTGCCTGTGCATATTGCAGAAAGAAATCGCGTAATTCATCTATCTCACGGGGTGAGAACAATGGTGGGACGATGATTCCCACAAATGTACATAACCAAATTGACATGATAGTGACAATGAAACCGAAGATTGTGGTTATCATGGCTGGTGATGACAAGCCTAGCTACTTGGCCACTCCATCTCTTGCTTGACCTAATAAAATGAAGTCATTTTTTATTCTTGCATTTTCAATAGTTTTATACTAAGCTAGTATGGTAGATAACTTGCACTACCATTACTCTGAATATTGGGGAATCTATCTATAGTGCCTAGAAGTTGTATGTTACAGTTTATCCTAACAGGGAGCAACTCTGATGAGACTCCACCTATGCCCTTCCTTTTCCCATTTACTTTCTCTAGATACCTCATATTGTTTGCTCCAAATGGAAAAACATATTAATAAACTTGTAACAAATCAAGGGAACTCTTATTTGATATTGAATGATTCTCACCTCATGGGGCGGCTTTTGAGATGAGGCGAACCTGAAGTTAATTTTCTTTACATGATATTAGAGTCAGACTCATATCATTTTTTTTAAATGTTGGACATCATGTTTGTTATTTGTGCTCTAAATGTCCACTTGTGTTCATAGAGCAGGGGAAGTGATCAAGTGAAGGTGTCAAAAGTGTCTCACACTTGAGGGAATATATTACTTTTTTATATGGTTTCGTACAATCTTTACTTTAGGAACTATCTGTGGGATTTGAGTAAGGCCGAATGTTCATTGTCTTCACAAAAACAGTTACGTACTAGTAGGTTTCAAAGAAAGATATATGATAAATCCTTTTGGGTTAAACCCAAAGGTCCTTTTTTTCCTATTTCTGAAGTTGCCGGTAGATGCTAAATGCAAATGGCCGTGGAAGTTGGGTAGATGCTTCCCTTCAGATGTCATGTTTTAAAAAAATACTAGCTAGAAGTTAATTAAAAGATTAAAACTAGTGATGAGAAGTGACACAAATATGCTATAATAATGTATTTGGACGCAGCGGCTCGAAGCTCATGATCAATCATGTTATGGTGACTCAGATGGATCCCACTTTACTAGTTTAAGGAATGAGTCCTGAATAACTTTTCAAAAAGTAACAGCACCATAGCGAATGTACAATAGTGGCACACATTGAACGTTCCTCATTCCCCGACAGTACACTTTCCTACCGCCTAATCTTTCATGTTTCCATACTCTACTGTGTACAATGTTCTTGGGATATTCTAATTTCTACTATACGTTGTACAGTACACCAATCATGGGTGGTTTAATTAGTAACACCAGCAAAAGCAAGATATAAGACATAAATAATACGCTTATCTTTGAATAAACAATTGTATATTTTCCAATAAAGTACTGCAGCATCCTTTTATATTCCGCTCTCTTATTGAGAGAGGAGGAGTTCCAAGGCTGTTTCATTCGTCCTATTATATTAGTAGATAGGATTCTCTTAGATCGGCATCCCCATTGTTGCATGCCTAAAAGAATGGCTGGCATGTGGCACCACGCAAATAGTAACCGTTCAAATTTTCTTCAATCTCCGTTTAAAGCCACATTAAGACATCTAATTTGAAACGGAGATATGCATGTTGTAGAAGCGAAGACATAGGTAGCTATTTCACAAATTGAACCTTGTGAAGGGGACTAGGATAACCAAGTCCAACACATACTTCAGCAAAAAATCATATCATTACGAACCAAGAACTCTTATCTTAGAACCCTATATTTGTTAGGGTAGGCAGACAATTTTTTTATCAGAATGTCATGGATTCTATAGTGCATCTTGCATGATTCATTTCTTTCAACTAGTCCCTCTTCCCTTTTCTATTATTCATTTATTTGAAAGGAGACATACGCAACGTTATGACATGATAACAAAACTCTATGAGAAATAGATTAAGATCAGATTGAAGGGAACATACCATTGAGCAGAAAAGGAGATGTAACATGTAAGAAGTGGGAGAATTACAAAACCTATAGTAACTGCAAACATTTGAGAAGATGAAGACATATGGTAAGAGGATTCCCGAGTATGGCTGAGATCACCTTGTAAGCAACAAATGGAACAATATCTTTTTTTCTATAAATGTACAGCGATATTAGGGGAGGTACAGAATGCCAAGAGGGCTAATACTGCCTTGCTCGCTTATTAGTAATGATTTGACAGAAAAGGAAAAGGATAAAAAGCTTAAGTAAAGCTAGTTCATTTATCTATTGCTACAAGGCAACCTACATAACTCTCATAAATGACACTATTCGAAAATACTTGAGTATTTAAGAACATTTTGGTGGTTGAGTCCAACAAATACCATAAGCCTTGCAATCCTATGCAAACTTCTCATACGCAACTCGATTATTAAAAGCAATTAATTTATTGCAATCTTCACAACAGACTAGAGCCAGTAAAAAGAAACTAGTAGCAGTTTATATAAGTGCATTTATGGTTTCAGAATCTTTTAATTAATCACTGAACCCATTGTACGTGTTAAAAGTCCCTTACAAAAGAATCACTTCACTGTCTACAAAAGCTGATCGCTTGATTTCGAATTTTTAAAATTACAATAACTAACAAGACAAGAAATTTGAGAGATACTGTAGACAGTATCAACAGCCTTAGCTTTGCTCTGGATGAAAATATTTTTTCAAGTATTCAGATGAACAATGAGTGTGCTTTAGTTTGATAGTTTCTGTTACCTCATTGTTGCTGAGGCATAACAGTGTGCTCCTCTACACGCCAAAATTGCACATCTGCACAAATTCCATTTCAGAATCAATATATTTAGTCCATAGCTCCTTGTATTGATTCAAGGCTATGTCCAGCCAAGGCTTCATATCCCCATTATAGTGAATCACAGCAGCCTTGTGGATTTCATCCATGCTTACACTCGGATTGAACCCAAGGCCAAGTACATGCCACGACTTATCCAGTGATTTGGTTTTCGAGAAGAAGGTCATCAGCCCAGCTGGAAGTGTTCCCAATTTCCACAATGTCCGATCCTCATTCTAATAAAAGAAATAAATGATAAGGATTAATTCCTTAATAGGATATATGATAAAAGAAAAGAAGTCCTAGCTCAATCGATTCTCTAATTCAGCCTATTGTTTTCTAAGCTATGATAAGCTGACCAAAAAAATCGACCATAAAAAGACAGAAGGTACAGCATAAAACAACTCACCAAATTCTGCCAGTAGTGATACTGCTCAGTGCATTTTTCACGCCTCCAGGCGTCAAGATCAAAAATATTCATCCCAAATGCCCAGGCACACGCCTTAGGGTTGAACTTTTCCCTAACAAGAGGATGAGAGAAATTCAAGTACTGAGAATAGCGATGAAAAGATCCAAAGCAGGTCTCAACTGCCCCATTGACCTTCCCATCCAAATCAATGGTCCACAATGCAGTCAAATCCTTCTGAACCACAACATCATCGTCCAGAAACAAAATCCGGTGAAGTGTTGGATACATCTCCGGCAAATAAAATCTTAAGTGATTTAACATAGACAAGTACTTTGGATTCTTAAATTTCATGTTGTTCACGTCTTTCGTAGCATTCTCTGCACTGTTTTGGAAGTAAAAGTTCTGCAACTTTGCAGACTCTAGTTGCTTGAGCACTGGAACATAGGAAGAAGTTAAGAATGTAAAATCCTCAACAGATTTGATTTCAATGTGAGCTTGTTGAATAGGCCTCATCTTAAACCACACTTTCATTGCAGCTAAATTCATCCTATCAGTAACAACATGGAACACATGTTTCCATGGCTCCTCTGCGTTCTTTATCACTGAATTCACAACCACAGATACTGCAATGACATTATCTGAAAATATGGCATAATGATACAGAGTAGGATCCTCATATTCAGGCTCTGGGTCCTCATCCCTATATTTTTCAGGATGCGAGATTCTCTCCTCCATAAGCCGCATAGCAAGACAATGCAAGCTCTTTGGAGTTGATTTAGCAGCAATCGAGCTGGCAAAAGCTCCATTCTTCTTTGCCTTCACGAACAACTCATTAACAGCAAATATTGTGTCCTTCAGCTTCTGTATTTTCAATTGATTATCATAAGACTCTTTTGAGTCAGCAATCAATAACCTCGCAAACTTGACCTTATCCTTAACCTCCTTCTCAAACTGTTTCAAAGAGTCGTCATCCAGGGGTCCATCGGTATCAAACAAATTTGAGCGGTAATTTTGCTTCGACTGAAGATCAGAAAAATTCTGGGCCAAATCTTCAAACATCTTAAGCTGCTTAGCAATCTCCAACTTCAGCTTCCTTGCATAAGCGGCGTAGGCATTCACAAGTGCTACATGATCATTTGCTTGTTTATGTATTAAATCTAACCTAGTCTTCAATGGATCTGAACTCAGTGATATCAATGACCGATGCAAGTATGCATTCCCAATAGTCTGTTGTGCATGATCACATGTTAGTCAATTTCTCTGTTTACATACTTCAGTGTACCTAAATCTTTCCTAAATGTAAACTGATTGAATCTCAGCAAACATATTATGTACAGAAGATATAAAGCATGCCATATCCATGGAGAATGAAACATTTATGAGGGAAAGCTAAAATAAATTACCTCATCAAAACTCAAATCTAGTTATAATAATAAACAACTACTACTACTTGTTAAGGAAAAAGATTAATCTTCAAGCTTGAGGAGGGAAAAATGCACAATCCGTTAGAGAACACATTGCAAACAATATGCATAAGCAAATAAGGTAAAATTTGAAAATTAAAGTAATAAGCGGAGAGTGAAAACGTACAGAATCGTGATGAGAGGAGAAGAGGACGGAGAGAGTGGCGAGAAACAGTAAAGTAAACATAGCCGAGACGAAGATTCGATATGAGAAGAAATTCCGAAGTGCCGATCCGCCGCCACGGCCTCCTCGGACTGCAACCGCCATTTATTCAGATCTCTCTCCGACGGATCTAATTGATAATGTGAAAACACCAAACGATTCTGCTCTGAATCTTAAAACTACATATGCAATCCGGAGTGTAGATTGAGTTCAATTTATGTGGAAGAATAATTGGGAATTAATGTGGATTTTGTATTATGTAGAATGGTATGAGTGGAGTTGATTAATGAGATCTGAAGCTGGGAGTTGAAGATGGAGAGTGGAGACTGATCTCTCTCCCGCGTCGGTGGTTTTCCTTTCCTGATTGGGAAATTTCAATCAACTCGGGATCTAACGCGATTGATTACTCGTAGTAAAGATGAAAAAGCATGTCCAGTGAAAAGGAAATAAACAGATGAAGGCCTTCCTTAATTATGTTTTTCAGAAATAACCCCCGACTTTCTTTTATGATGTATTTTCGCTTTTTATTAATTTATATGTATGTTTTGCCCCCATCTACTTTGCTCCTAATCTTTGGTAGAATCAGTATTTTCAATATATATTAAAAAAAAGTCGTTTAAATATATATATATATATATATATATATATATTTTTTGAAAATATGGAATATGAATAGATATAAATACGAAGAAGTCTAAGGAGATTTAATATTTATTATATATACATTAAAAGTAATTTTAATCGTATATAATGTAATTTTTTATCAAATAAAATTTGAATGACCACAAATTCTTACTAGCTCTGACTCTAACTCTAATATCGTCCATGTGCAAACAACTTCATATGTTCTAGACGTCTAAACTATAAACTAATTCTTGACTACCTAACTTTGTTTATGTAAATTGCAGGCGCAACCACCACTAGTAATAGGTTAGGAAACCAACTAAATTTAGATTTAATTTTAGTTGAATGTTCTCTATATATATATATGTATGTATGTGTGCGCATAACATACGCAAACTTCTTTCGTTCTAGTCATCGTAACATTACTCTAGAAGTTATAATTATCTTTTCATTACTGTTACTGTTTGTCATTTCTTAAAATTTGACTATTGTATTATTTTGTAGTACATAATTATTATTTAGAAAACTTTATCTCTTCACAATCGTTATTTCCTTTTTTTGTCATGCTTTGAACTGATTTTTCTTTAGTGAGAATTTTATCAAAAATATATTTTTTTATCTATACGATAGGGATAAGACTTGCATAAACTCTATCTTCCTTATACCCCACTTTGTGGGATTACTCTGATATATATGTTGTTGTTGTTTAACTAGGCACAAAAATGTTAAAGTAAATTACTAAGCTTATGATATAAAACAAGACATATATTTGTGTGACTATAACTTTACATGTCCCTTAATAAATCATAAATAAGAAGAATAATTTTACTAATTTACTTCTTAATTGTTTTTGTTGAAACTTTACAACTTTGTCTAAAACTTTAAAAAATAATAACCAATTTCAAGGGTAAAATGGAAATATGAAATTAATTTTATTTTAATTTTGTAAATTGACAAGTAATTTAGAATAACTATTTTATTAATATGAATAATTAATATTGGGACAGATCTTGACAATACTAATTATACTTTCACTAATTGAATGTTTTTTAAAAATTGTGTTAAAGAAAAGTAGAAAACGTAAATTCTTTCTTAATTTCCTGTACTTATAAAGATGTGAAATTATACTTTTAAAGGTGTGTTGAAAATCATATAATAAATATACTAATTACATAATATAGTAACTAAGAAAACATTTTTTGTTGCTATAATACAAACTCAGAGTAGGTTTTGGTGAACAAGTGTAATTAGACTACTAGATATTTTTTGAATCGTAATTTTTTAAAATAAAAATTTAATAAGTGCATTTTAAATAAGGAGTGAATAAACTTTAATGCATGACAAATATGCAGTGTTTATAGGAAAATATTAAATATTACTTATAACTATAACTACCTATTGTTCCTTAAAATAAATATTATTAAATTAATAACTAATATCTGAAAAAAATAACGGGTAGCTTGACTATATTCAAAATAAGAAATATCTCTAACTTAATTATTCCAAATAAGTGATATGTTAACTTGAAATAATTTAAGTTAAAATTAACAACCCGCAAAAAGGTTTGAATTTTGGTTTATTAAGCCCGGGAAACCGCCACCGGGAAAGTTCAAATAAGCGGGACGAGGTTTTCTAATTTTTACTCCTATTCTTTTGGATCCACTCTTCAGATAACCTAAAGCACGAAGCTTCTTCTCATCAACACCTCATCGTCTTCCATTTGAGTTCCATCGGATTCTGATCACAGGTAATTCCCGACTAATCTGTCCGTCGCCTTAGATAAATCTCCTGAAATTTCAAATGCTCAGCTATCGTATAATGCTCTGTTTCCATTGAAATTTATAAACATGAAAACACCAGGCGATTTCATCGAACTTTCCAATTGTTATTACGAGCTAGATATGCTGATTTATCTTATATATGAGTGTAACTTACAGTAATTAATTACATTTTGTCTGTTCTTCGTTGAAGTGACAAAGCTGACATACTTGTAATATCCGCGTGAAAAATTAGGTCATGTTGATTTGATCTGGTAACATTAGTAGTTTGCATCTTATAACTTATTGCAATAATGAAGTTGATTGTTTTCATGTAAACACTGAGTTCAAACCGCCTATTTTGGATATAGATTGTGCCTATATTATTCATTTTTGGAGTTAAACAATTAATAATTACTTCGTTTAAATTGAGTAATGTTATACCAGGAAAGGATTGCTGAAAATTTATATAACAAATCCAATACCTTTTTGTTGAAGATGTCAAGTTTTGCCAAATTATTTCAGTTTTTTTTTTCTGAACAGTAGAAGTAAGATGTCAACTTATTCAATCTCATCAAAAGGTTTAAGCTATTAGAAAATGAACACTTATATTTATTTTTGTAGCATCTGTAACACACCATTCACGTGTGGGCTTAGTTAGTTTCTTGGCCAAACATTTGTAAATATTATTTTGAGGAGTAGCAGTGAGGTACAAACACAAATTCAGCGCATAGAATTGTGTAAGCTTGTCTTATCTAAAAGTTTAATGCATTAGAGAAGAGACTCCTTTTCTCTTTACTATTTACATCTACCACATGTAGACATAGGTCTGTTGCCCCTCAAGCCTTTTAGAGGATGTAAACTTCGTTATATATTTTATTAGGACTATGGCCTTGCTTATAGTAGATGATTCCTGTAAAGCAACAACATGATTCTATTATCTAATTAACGAGAAAAGATCCAACCTTCCTTATCATATGCTACTTTGTTCTTTCAATTAACAAAGAAATGAGATTAAACCAATTAAGTTGAGCTCCCTAGGATCTAACAGCAGCGCTAAAGGAAGGAAACCTGGTTTCACTTCTCAAGTATGGCATTCCAGATGAAATACTATTTTAATTTGGATAAGATTGAACAGTGAATTTTCTTGCGAGAACAGCCAGACTATAAAGAACAGTAATTACTGGGTGATTGAATGTCATTATTATTTGCTGTTTCATGCTGTCATGCATAGACAAACTTTGGATTATTGGAAACATATTTTAAGAAAAATACGAAACTTTGGCTTTCTTCAGTCTACTTATGTGGTGGTGCTGAATCAGTAAGACGTTAGTAAGTTCATTAGCAGACAACCTCAAGAGAAAGACATCGGGTTGCCTAAGAATTATGCTGCTACTGAAGGCTGTGCCAAGCTAATCTACCCGTGAATTAGATTTAACACTACAAGAAGGTACGCCACAACAATACGATGTGTAATATCATCATTGACGTTCCCACTTCCCTAGATTAGACTCAAGAAACTTGAAATTATCTTTCTTGGGATAGCCTGTGTGTCAAGCCCCACTTGTGTGATTTCACCGGTATGTTGTTGTTGTTGATAGGCTAGCGAAATTTTTTTTGACACTTGTTTTGTGATATACCTAGGAGGTGAATGTTATATATGATATATTTACATTTTTTCAAAAGTTCAGGTTTTAATTGAGAGGAGGAACCAGTGTAAATCACTAAAAAGGGAGGTGATACCTGTACTACAAAAACATGACGGAAAAATATTCATAAGAAATAGTAGAATGGGAGTTCACACTGTTGTTGGAGTTTGTTGATTAGTGTTACCGGTAATTGTTGATGCCCCCCATGAATGTGCTCTTTTTTGCCTGTTACATAAGGAAGAAGTAGGATCAAGTCACATTTACTATAGTTGTGCTTGTATGCGAGTAGGTTGTGATAACATGACATACTTGAATAAAGTCTGAAACTATGAAGATAACAATTAAAGCTAGGAACAGTGAATCCTGGAATCAGTGGACTGCTTTTTGACATGTTTCTCCTGTTCTGGGTATGCTTGCCGTAAACAACCTGACAGGCACAACCCTCTCTCTCCTGTCGTCCTGTTTAACTATCTTAGACATGCAATTTTCAAGGAAAAAAAATCTTCTACTGTACTTGGCCAAGTCCATTGACTAAGCTGCTTTAGTGGAAGGGTCCTGGTGTTTCTCTACCCATTTTTTCTGTTGCAGATTCATTACTGATTTTAAAAAATCAATCCGGTAGACTTGCATAGGTCAGTTGCTATCTCATGGTTTCTTACCTTTTCTTCTTTATGAATAGAGATGTATTTTCTTCTTTATCTGTTAATGTATGTATAGTGAAACTAGCATCATGAACAGCATAAAGAAGGGGATTTTTATTGAATAGCATATCAGCACAAGAAGAAAGGAGATACAGTAAAAACTAAATTCATAGCCTTCATCTTGTCAACAAAAGAGATAAAGGGAAAACTCAAATTGTGACCACCATCCCAACAACAAATATATAACAAGGAAATCAAAATCACGGCCTTATTACAACCAGCATAACTTCCATTTTAATCTGAATTAATTATTCATTTTGAGGTAAACCACTGCAAGGTTCATTCTCAAGAGCTCTTGAGCTAGGACAAGGACTACTAAGCTGCATGCCAGTGATCATTTGGCGAAGTTCTGAAGCTTCGTTTTTCAGTTGAGCATTTTCTTGAAGTACTTGATCATGGCGCTCAGAAGCATGATTTAGTTTGTCCAGGAGCTGGTGATTCTCATTTCGGAGCCAAACAACCTGTGCCCAAAGCTCATCTAGGTGCCTCTGCTTGCGCATGCGTGATCTCCGTGCAGACTCTCTATTAGATATCATTCTCCTCTGTTTGCGTTCATTTATTAGAGTCCACTGTTGCTCATCAGCTTCATCTGATGTAGAGTTACTGTTGAAACATGTTAGTTGTGGATTGATGTCTTGAACTTGAGGAGTGATCTGAAGATGATACAAAGGATTCAAGAGCGTATTTAGCTGAAATGTGGATGGGTTATAGTTCACACAAGATTGAGATGGGAATTGAGTTGGGTTAGAAGGAAGTAGGTAATAGAAGTCTCTGACATCAGTGGGTTGCATGGCTTAAAAGTATATTAGTTTACAAGGACAGTTTTTGGATTTAGATCTTAATGGAGGGTCAAGCAAAAGAAATTGGCTTTGAAGTGCGAATGATAACGTGAGCAGGAGGGGGGCTACTTATAGGATTAGGAAAAAGTTAGACGGTCCCATATTGTATCAATTAGATACAGTAAAGTTTCTTGAAAATGAAATCATCATAATATAATCCTCAACATGTGCATGTGCATATGATAACATCTGAGGGTCATATGGAGAGAATATTTACTCCATGAACATATGTTTTACTTAATCTGCTACATGGACATATACTTGACATGAAGGGCCATCCAGGTAGACCAACTCACCATTATTGCCAGGCCAATACAATCCATGATGTTTTCGCTCTATGATGGTTTTCGCTCTATGATGGTTTTTGACAACAATGGTAACTGCCGTAAAAGAATAGTTTATGAGGTTTGGGAAGGCAGGCCATATTCTGTAAGTGGAAAGATCATACACTTAATAAGTTGATGACTCAACAACCACAACATGATTTAATAATATACATAATATGTGCATAGCTCCTCCTCTGCATAACAGTACTGACTTACAATCACTTGTGGCAATTTATTCGTGAATATGAGGTGCTTCATATTCATGCTAGTTGCATTAGTCACCACAAAAGCTCTATTGTCATCAATGAAAGGTGATTTTCTGCAGAGCTTGTTGTAATTAGTCACCATACACTCTCTTCATATATTGTCATCAATGAAAGGTGATTTTCTGCAGAGCTTATTGTAATTAGTCACCATACACTCTCTTTATCATATGTGTAAAGCTGGAGTAAAGTTCAGTAAATGTGATTGTATTTCCAACCTAATGGACCGAATTGAAAGTGATTCTTCCATTTTTTTGTAATTTAGGAAAATAAACTCATCATCAACTAGATTCAATATTTCAAAGCATTCATGAAATCAGATTGGGCAGTATCAAGCTGCTTGATTAGTTTAATATAACTAGTGACTCCTTATTGATTTGTGCTTAATTCTTCTTATTTAGAAACACCCGCTCAGGATTGATTAATCTGAAGAAACACGTTGAGCTTCTCCTAGCTTTTGTAAAACAAAAGTTCTCTTAAGACCAGTAAGATGATTAATAATTTTCCCGAAAACGGAAAATAAGAATAACTTAAGCTTATTAAAGTCAAGGTAGATTCAATGCTTTCCTAGTTTCTTATAGGGGGTTCATTATGGTCTCAACAAGAACTTGCCCTTATGCTTTTGCAGCAATTGTTCACTGCATTTTCCTCTGGCTTCTGTTTCTTAGAGGTCAGAATTTCTTAGCTGTACACAGTGTCGAGATTTACTCATACGATTAAAGTCATGTTTTTCGGTTGGCGGTGGAAGGAAGAGGTGGTAAGATATGGATGGGCTTTGAAATCCAGCCTTCCACTATGAGAAAAAGATTGCAATGCATCCAAAACCAGAACTTCCTCAGTCCTTAGGGATAATGCTCTTCCCCCTTTCAGGTGGGTCTGTTGAGTGGACTGAATGGTCAAGAATATAATTACACAAATATTGATTCCTCTTTCTATTCCTGTCTTCAAATTGTTTTGCCTTTGTTGCATTTCTTTCCGTCCTATACTTTATATACTTTAGCTTTTAAATGAACGTCTTTTCCTATATGACCAGTTCTTGTGTTTGGGTGATTGATATAGACCAATATATAGATCACTGTAGAGTGTACTTATACATATACGGTACATTTGGATTTCTCTTGTATTGAGGACTGTTTGAGCTGGACCTAGTACATTTTAGTATTTTGCCATCAAGTTCAGTTAGTACGGTCCCAGTTAATTCTCTGATCTTCTTGTTTTACTCTCTTTTGGTTGTGTTAATACATGGACTCGAAATTGGTTAAATTTTCTAATATTCAAGTAAAACAACAATATTTCTACTTGCTCGGCAATCAACTAAGGTGGGAGATACTACACATACTTTGAAAGTGAGAAAGATCGCTAGTTTCATTTCATGTTTATACCTTCATATCTTTAATTGATGTCCTTGCGGAAAATTTATGCATCAGATGTCGAAATCTGTTTGGTGTCCTCTCATTTGGTACACTTTTGAAATGCGTGTGTTTCGAAAAAAAATACAATGAAAAAGGTGTACTTTATGTGTTCTTGTCGTCTTCAGAAAAGAAAAGCTTGCTAGGTTGGAAACTCCTTGCAACAGTAAAATGTATGATTATTAGGGTGTTTTTCTATGTTATTAGTCAAAATGTTAGAAAAAAAATTTCTCTAACAAAATAAATTGCTAAAAAAATATGGAAAATGACTTTCTTAATAGAAGTAAGGAAAACAAGTTACATAAGTGGTCTTTTTAGTTTATTGTCTCCTCTCCACCCACCTAATCCCCCAACTCCTACCCCTTGATCATCCCACCCAGATCGCCCACTCACCATTCCATTTCGCCTCACAGTGTTTTGCTAGATAAAATATAATTGTTTTTGGGATTATATTTTCTTGCTTAACTTAACCAACACTAGAAATAAGATATTGCCCACTTAAGAAGCTGGTGCATGTCAGCATATCTTATCTATCTTCCCGTAATTATGGCCATATCCCGCTATTTTACCGCTTATGCCCTTCAAATAGCAAATCTCTCTCATCAAAATTCATAAAAATCTAGGAGATTGGGAATGCAGAAATACCCAGGAATACAAGTAATTGGGACAGTACCCTAAACTATCGGCCAAGGTCTTGCACGAAGGGGTACTTGATTTAACATCTGCCTCATTTGATATCAAATTCTCTATATAATCTGTTAAAAAGGTACAAAAGCTGGTAGACAAAGAAAACAGAGATGCACGGTAGGTTTCTGCAGGGGGGGCCCTGCTAATAGGGCGTGCGTGGCTGTCGTGTGCAATCCTATGGCCAATTGGCTACCAATCACATCAAACAGAAGCCATAGTTTTTGAATGCTTCAGGTGTCGTGGTCATCATGATGGGGAACTCAATTTGTGGTACTGTCACTTGTACCTGATATGCCCATTATTGCACCCCACTGACGTACCCTATTCAACTTCCCTTTCTTTTCTTCTTTCAAAAGGTAGTGAGAGCACATAAGTTCTTCACAACAATCAAGTTTTTGTCCCGACTAGCTGGGAATTGTGGCTTAGTTTTACTTCACTTTTGGTCATTTTTCTTCATCCTTAAGCCTCAATAATTGATTATCTTTTAATCAAGTATTAGCTTTATAATTTATTTGACTGGTTGATCTTGATCATCATAAAATTAATCTGCATGACGGTTACTCCATTTGAGTTCTTATTGAAGGTTGGCTCTCTAGTTACCACCCCTTCACTTATAAATATATGGAGGAGTTTATCGAAGCCTGACCTTGCCCATTCCTTTATTCTTGGGTTCGTTGTGAGTGCTGAAACAGATTTCGGAAAGATAACGATGACTCTTTCAAGATCAAGCCATCAAGCTCTAAAAATTTGAACTGGGACGAAAGTCCCAGGATCTTCTAATGGGCAGAAAGTGACTTTAGAAAGAGACAGTTTTTGATAATTTTGTTACATACTACTTAAAAGTTGTGGTTGTGTTAGTGCAACTGTTTTGGCCTTTTTGGTGATGCAAATCAAGTTTTAAAATCAGGAATGGATAAGAATGGGTTTGTGTTGAATAAAAGCAGAGAGCAAATTAAAGTTGCTTTATGATCTATTTCGTCACGCATAAGACCTACCTTAGTACATCTGTTAGCGATTCTGGACCCAATTGATAATTTTTTTGCTTTAAATATAGGGCCACTTTGAAATATGGTACAAAGACCAGTTAATTTCGTTACTGCTAGTAGTATTAAAACAATTTTATTTCTGGATTACATGCTTTGTTAATTGATTGTTGGTTATTATAGATTTCTCTGTAGTCTGTACTATTCATTGCTTGTTTTTATAAGAATTGCTATTAACCTTTTTGTTATGGCTTTATTTTACTCTGCATGCATAATCAATCTATTTAATTGTTAAGAAAGTTCACCAAGCTAAGAATTTCCTTACTGGGACTGTTCCAGCTTTTATGTTTAACACCATAAATAGTTGATCCAAAAAGATAGATGATTAATTGTTATCATTAATTAGATCGTTGACTATAAATAGATTGGTCAGGACAGGATAAGTTCCTCATGTGCTTACCCTTTTTCATCTCCTTTTTTTTTTTCCAGCTTAAAGTAACGTTAGAAGGGACTATTAAACTATTCCCAAGTTGAATGCTTGTATCTTTTGTTGCTTAACATGTTTAATAAAACTGACACCTCAAGGTGCAAAGCATAAAGTTTGATAAGTTGTGTGATGGTGCTACATTTCATTACTATTTTACTTGGAGTTTTGGGCATATCATTGAAGTTTGCTTACGTACTTTTTAAGGTCTAAATCCACTATGAATTGTGGAGAATAAAGGTATTTTAATTTTTCTTTAAGCAAATGGGTTTTCTTTTTAATTATTCATTATCCTCATGGTTTTGATTACTGTTGCTGCTGTCGTAAAGCTCATCATTTTAAATTGTTCTGAAAACATTGTTCTTAGCCGTTTATGTAATTATTAGTCTCTGAGAACGTACTTATTCCAGATAATAATATATTCATAACATCTTCCACACAATCAAATATGCAACCATATTGAAATAGACATCCTAACTATTCATTGGGGAAATTGATCTCTATGATATTATAGACAGAGAAACTCACAAATATTGTGCAAGAAAAGCAACTACTATATGATAAATGCTTGTACATTTTGATTTAGCAATCTACTGACAGAATAAAAATAGATCAACAATAAAATAATTACAAATTATTGTAATTGATTAAGAAAAATACATAGAGAACTTTCACATATATAAGAAATATTAGGCAAGATAAACCATCAGTTACCTCAATTTTTCTTTTCAAGGAAATCAACAAGACCTTTCTTTTGTAATGGAAGATTATATACTCTTTTCTTGTAAAGATAGATTTTAAATAGGAGAAAATAATTAATGAAATTGGAGAATTGTAACTTAAACTTTACGTAAGAATTTAAAGAAATTAAATGAAAGAAAGTGAATGAAGAGAAATAAAGTCTAAAACGTATGTCTTTATATATTTCACCAATAGCTAGAGGCCTTAGTAGATGAATATGGTCAATAACTCAATATATTGAAGTTAGTGTATTAAATTATTAAGTTACCCTTCAAATTCTTCAGATTTTTTATTTTCAAAAGGTGTTTAGTCAATAAAATTTTTATAGGATTATTTTAGTAATCCAACTTTTTTTACTTTGTTGTTTCACACTTTTAATATAATATGTTATATGATATGATTAATGAAACTTAGAACTGTTAGAACCAATTATTCTGTTTCTTAACCCTATTTTCATGATCGTGTCGTTTGGTTGAGAACAAATTATCCTAGGATTATCCCACCATTTATGTGAGATTACTTATTCTGTTACTATGATATAAATGATGGATAAATAATCCAATGACTAAGGTAGCAGAATACAGAACTTAATCTGTAAGGTGGAAAGGAAAAGCAATAAAGAAAAGGAAGTCAATAAACACTTCGAATACATACGCAGACACAAATATGACTGATTTTTGTATGAATTTTGTCAAGTTGTACTGTGACAAACAGCGCAATCAATTGCCGACATGTTTATCTGAAAAGTATTCAGATGAAAAATCTTGGAATTATATTTACCCTATTGAGATTTCTAGTCTACTGGAAATTTAGTTGCAGTAGCATCAAAGTGAATTTGATGTGCACCCAATTCCAGAGACATTGTTGATATTGTGGCTGCTTTGTTTTTAGTGCTGCTTACTCTGCTCTATTTGGTCATTTTAGAGTATCTTTATTTCCTTTACTTTGATGATAGGAATATTAGAATAGAACCATACTCAACATGACAATGATGAAAATATCTTTTTTTGAAATTTTTGCAATTTGTTGAGATCTTGGAATGAATCTTCATACTACTAGACATTCTTAGGCTACCCTAAGAGACGTGTTGGAATGAAGCTACACTATTTTTTTTATGTTTAGCTGAGGCCTACCTTCTTAACTAGGGTCATGAAGTTGCTACTTGATTAATAGTTGAACATGTTTGGTAAACTTAGGGGCTTATAATATGCAATACCTTGAAATACAAGGACTAAAATGACAAATTTATGTTGTGTTGTTCTGATCTACTGACCACCAAAATGTACCCAAGGGGTCTGGATTTTGACTCTACTTTGTAATGATTTTTTTTTACTTTTTCGACTGTTATTTTGTCAATTCTACCCCATCCGTTGGTATTTTCTATATTAATTGTCATGTTTTCTCGAGAGTCTAATTGACTATTTTTTAGTGTTGAATTGCATAAATTAATTCTATGTATCTTAAAACCACAATTTAGATATCTATAATTATGTGAAAAGTACCATCAATTATAATTTTTCTGTTAATATGATAAAAAAAAATTAACTATTAATTAAAATTCATATAGTTTGATCTTTAAAAATAAAACATAACAAGTATTTTAGGATAGAAGAAGTAGCACTTAAAAAGACTGCCCGCCCACGCATACAAATATTCAATCCCACAACGATTGAAAAAATAATTCTCAGTGCCCCACTGTTTTGAAAAATACGCTTTTGTGACAAAAATAGGGGGGTAGAATGTTGAACCAGAGGCCACTTGCAAGAGAGCCCATGCCATATATTAGGTTTCTAGAGGATTTTACTTTGTTTGCTTTGCCTCTGTGGGTATTTGAAGAGCCAGAGTTTACCCCTCTAGTATTTTTAAATGACGGCTTGGGATATTTTTATTACTTCTTTTTCTTTCTAATCTAAAACTAAATTTTATTGGGGACAGTGGTATATGACTATAACTACAGTACTAACAGCAAAAACGTTGCCAAGTTATTTAAGTGGAAAATATCTTGACTTAGAAAAGAAATTAGTTTAGTAACCAAAAAGTCATTAAGCTCTATCAAAAGTAATGAGAAACAGGATTAATTCCTGAACATATTACTCTTGTCAGTGACTTTCTTTGTCTTCAACTTGTGCCTGACAAAAATTTAGAGTAGCCATCAAATAGCAAACAAGAAAAATTAGACTAACCCTAATTAGACTAACTAGGGTTGTGGTGGAATAGTGACTACTCTTTCATCCTTAATCAAAATCTTGGTTTCCACTCCACTTTCCCAATATTAATTCAAATTTAGTTAGCTCGAATGTAGAACTTGGTCCAAACATCAAATGCGGATAAATTGTTTTCCCTTACTATATCGAAACACAAGTTAGACGAGTAAAGTTGTAATACTTTCCGTAATCCATATTTCTTCTTATATAAACGTTTAATGAGTTGTGTCATGACTCACTTTTCGGATCAGTTTATTTTGATGGATTCAAAATTGACCCAAATTCATGCATCATCTCAATATAGAAGCAGTCGTATTTGAGAAGAAATAAACTTCAGCAAACATGTTGGTTGATGTGAAGAAAAACGTATAAAGTAAATAAAGTAGCCATACTCGAAAGTGTTTTTCTTCAATAAAGACACCTTTTCTTTATCTTTGCTTCTTCTTCTTTCTTTCTTTTTTCCCTCCCTTTTGGCAACATCCGAATCATATAATATAACTGATACAGAAGTTTAATCAACAATTCGGCATATATTAGATTATTATCCGTATGATTATATATTTCCGTGTAAAGCTACTCTATCCCATCTACTCTATAATATTAATTTTTTTATTACAATTCATTTTATACATTGATTAATAAATTAATTTTGCATCAGAGATTGGTTTTAGTATTTGAATTCACAAATAAGACTGATGATTTCGGTTTTCAAAATGGTCTCTCAAGAGTCAATTCACCAGAGTCACCCAGCAACCACAATCTGAATAGCTTGGCCAAAAAAAAACAACAAAAACTTGGGTGTTGAATGCAGCTAACCGTAATCTAGCTTACCTTTTATGAAAATGAAATAAAAAATGTTCTAATGTTGGTCATTGGTCCAGTAAGATGCGAGTAACACTATTAGTTACGTTCATCAATATGAGACTCCTTTCGTCAAGGTTAGGCAATGGTCAAGTAAGATTCCAAATGCAGGTCTTCTAAAATTGAATTTAGAAAAGGCACTTGATCATATGGGGCTTCCTCCTAAACCTAAGAAGAGATGGCCTTTGAAAAAAGATGGTTTAACTGGATAAAATTTTATCAATGGAGCCACTGAGAGCTTCTTTTCTTCCCAAAAGGAAATTCAGATGAACTTTTGCTAGTTATTTTTATGATGGTGGACCACTAAAGATATGATTTTTCTTGGATTGGGGCAAAGGAGGCCTGCCTCACTAAAGATAACCTTCATAAAAGAGGGTTACCCTTATGAACAGATGTTATTTATGAGGCGGCCAAACAGAAACCACTAATACTAATCATCTTTCTTTCTTATTTTTGGCACCCCACAACTGACCAACTATGGCAGCCATTTCTCAACTTTGCCGGAATCAAATGGTCAATGTCCAGGAATATACACAAACTCTTTGGAGTCATTGGTATAGATAAGGTTGGACAAAGTAAGAAATAGCTGGTGGCATATGATTCCAGCTTGTATCTGGTTGGTGTTTTGCAGATAAAGGAACTCCTCCTCTTTTTTCCCCACCCCGCCCCACTAGGAGGGGATCAATAGTGTTCCCACTTACCCTCCACTGACTCGAACCCTCAACCTAACGGTTGATGGTGAAGGTGCTCAACCATTTGAACAACCCTCATTTGCCCAGATAAAGGAACTTAATATTTTGAAGGCAAACAAAAACCAGTACAGAGGATTAAGTTAGATTATATCTTATTATTTCGCTTTCAATTCTTGTATAAAAAGGAATATGCTAATGAGGCAGAAACTTCATTAGATTTCACATAGCCCCTCTAAAGATTAGAAGAGGGCTATACTTTTGATTCTTTGCTCACTTGATCAGAAAATTACAGCACCTTTGTGTTGTTTACTAATACAATTATTACCATTTTATTTAAAAGGACGGAGGACTTCAAAGTAAGGACAATAGTGAACTACCAAGTTAGCACATCCCACAGTTTAATGGTCAATTTCCTTCTAGATCTCTTCCTATACCTTAAAAAATGTTTGAGAAAAGAAACTATTTGATTGGAGAAGGTGGTACTTGTCCATAGGTGGATAAGCTGATCTTGATTATCATTCCCAAGACACCTAATCACCTGCCTTTTTAATTATTTTGAAAAAATAACTAAGTATGCTGTCAAACAAGACCAATCTACCTCCCATCGATAAGTACTGCCTTCTCAATTTGTCCAACTTCTTCATAATCACAGCTATGATTTAGGTTAGATACATAATGCAGGCGACTACGATTGGAAATTGAGACAAAGTAGGTGAAGAGTAGAAAGAAATCACACAAACTGAAGGTAACATCTCATGGGAAGTAAAGAGTGAGCAACATAATCTCTACCAAGTTATATGGGAGAAGGTAACTCTGGAAACTGTGAAAATTAGAGTGAAATATACCTAAAAAGAACCCCTAATGTTGGATTTGTTATGAGAAAAGCCAAAATCAAGAAGTCTAGAAGACAATGGTTGCTGCAAAATAAGGTACGCTTAATCTCTGGGTAGAAAGATTTCACGAACTGTGTTCTTGACAGCATACTTAACTACTTTTTTATATTAATCGGAAAAGAAATGGACAAACATCTACCTACTTTGTGTCTCAACTCCCAGTAGTAGATGTGGTTGTGAAGTTGTAAAAACTAAGAACAAATTTCCTATTTCAAGAAAAGAGCGAGCAGAACAATTTCCACCCGGTCAGATAGGAAAAGAACTTCCAGGCAACTGCTGAGACAGGTTTCTCCCGTGGTAAAAACACTTGTATTTCCTTTATTTCCGACCTAGAGGTTTGGCAGTTCTAGTCGCCCAGGAGGATGTGAAAAAGAAGCACCCTGTGTCCTTGAAAATATATATCAGGAGCTTCTTGTTCAAATGATAATGGACATGTACCTAAGATTATGAGATGATTTTTCCTTTTCATTCTAAAAGTTGAGGTTGCAATAGCTCAACACCAAACACATCATGACACAATAAAAAATTGAGAAACTGTTATAATTGGAAATTTGATACCCTATCATCTTAGTTACTGATAATTTGATATTGTATAAGTGGTATAAGAGACAACATATGAGTGTCACTCTTTGAGATGGGGGTAAGTAAATGTGGATCTTTCTTCATCAAGCAATGCTACAGCCTACAATGCATTAAAAATAGCTAAGAGTACCAGCATAAACTGGTCCGGGAAGATCTGAATAAACAAAGTATCTCTTAAGGTGGTTCGCTTCAGCTGGACTGCTATTCATGACATTTGTTTGACTTGGTTTTATCTCCAGATAAGGGGTATGGTTATGTTTAACAGCTGCTAATGTGTGCCAAAGAGTTGGAAGATGCTAATCATTTATTTAGTTGCGTCTCTTGACACAGTTATCGAATATGCTCATTTATATACACAAAGTTGATGATGCCCATGCCTCTAAAGGGAACTTATTTCAGCTGGTAAGGAAGGATTACTGGCAAGCAGCACCAAAAGGGTTGGACCATGACTCCAGCTTGCATTTTTATGAATTGTTCGGAAAGAGAGAAACAACAAATGCTTCAACCCAAGGTTTTAACAGTAATATATAAAATAGAAATGCTTATATCTGTTAGCTTAAATTGAAATATATACACAATATAGATAATTAATTTGTACTCTTTAGCTCCTTACAGGAAGTATAGGGAGCTGGTGTATTTTGTATCCACTTTGTAGAGGTAGCACCCTCTTGGTGCTAATTTAGACAATGTAATGAAATTCTTTTACTTGTCAAAAGAAAGCAGAAATTGAATGGCTCTAGAAGTTTTGATAAGAAAGTAAACATATATGATAAATGCATGTGAAGACAACATGCTGCAAGTTACAAATCCAGAGATTTGATAATTATGTGAATATTGTAAAAAAGGTAAGCATCACTATATGATGCAAGATCTTTAGTACAACTAGATATATTAGAAATATTAGAACACACTAAGGTCAAGATTCTGAAAAGCTTCCCCACCATATTACCAAGATAATGATTCGGCAACCAATATTTTCAAGTTGGAGAAGAAAAAAATCTCATAATTCTATGGTGTACACTTTCACCATCTCATTGAGAAAACAAAACCAACTCTAAATTTCCAAAATAGTACTAAACTACTAACCTTTGAATATACAGAGATTTAGAGTTTTCATCATTTTTCAGTGACAATCCAACTAGCTGTCTATGTGATACTCACAGAATAAAATTGGCAACTTTACATATATAGTACCAAAACTAAAAAGGTAAGGAAGAAAAAGGAAAATGATATGAAAAGATTTTCAACATGCTCAGATAAAATGAGATTTGTACCATGTCCAGGAAATCTGTCAACAGAACAGAATTTGCAATGTCAGAGCACAGGTTCAAAATTGTATCTAACCTGAAAATCATTAACATGTCCTGGACCAGCACTCCTTCCATTTTCCCTCTCATAATCAGCATCATCCGTGGGCAACTCGTGGCGACAAACAGGACATGTATTACGGATATTTAGCCATGGCACAATACAATCACAGTGGTAATAGTGAGAACAAGGCAACCTAGTCACTTTCTCCGTTGACAAAATCTCATCTTTGCAAACTGCACAAGCTGCATTGCTTCCTTTCAAATCTTCATCACTCACGACCACCAAAGGAAGATTTTCCAGTACAGATTTAGCTGCTGGTGGACTACCCTTTAACCTCTCTTCGCTTCCAACAAAATCAACAGTACCAAACCCACCGTCATCTTGAAGTATAACAGCATTGTGAAATTCAAGGCTCCTTTCGAGATCATTAACCGCCACCAGAAATTCCCATTCTAAATTCCTCACTTGCCCCTCTTCTCCGTCTTCACCCAAACCCAAATTTCCTTCTTCAGAAGAGAAATCAGAAGAAACAGAAATTTCTTCCATTCGTCCAATCAGATAACTCATATTGTCCCCCCTCCCTTCAACCCTCTCAACTTCTTCCCACTCTGAATCTTCATCCAAATCCCCCTCATCACCAACCCGAAAACAGCTCCACAAATCCGGCACACTCGAATCACCAATTTGGTGAATAATTCCCGAAATTACCTCCACATCTTCTGAATGGGACTCAGAGTCTACCCCAACGACCCGAAGTCCATCAAATTCAAACTCAAGCTCTACTTCTTCACCGTCTGGCAAAACCCTAGCATTGGAATTGCTGTGAACAACATGGGGATGATCCGTAACGTCGTCATTTCGGGAGTCGAACAAATCGGTTACAAGGTCCATTTGGTCTTCATTGCCATAGAAGAAGGAACTAGGGTTTGCCATCAAGTCGGAGCAGTCGGACTCTGAATGAACGGATTCGGATACGGGATTAGAAGGAGAAAATGAGTATGGGGAGTCCTCCTGTTTGACTTCGTTTTCGCTGAAATTGGTTGTCTGAATATGGAAACTTTGAAGGCTATAATTTTCTGCCATTGAATTGGAAAACAAGTATAAACAAAATAAAAGGGAGATTTTCAGCTCAAATTCAATTGAAGCTTCATTATTTTGCTGCGAACCAGTTGGATACGAGATATTTGCGATCCTTTTATAATCTTTTTACAAATTTACATCTGGATAGGTTCAAATATATAAAATAAAATAATTAATTTATGCTAAATAATTATATTTTGTTTATATAAAAATAGCTAAAAATCATAAGAAATATATTGTGAATATATAATATTATTTGTCAAAAATTATAAAAAAGTATATATTGATTATATAATATAATCTTTTTCTATATATGAGCTATATATATATATATATATATATATATATATATTGATTATATATTATAATATACTCTAAAAATTGAATATAAATAAAATATACATTGAGTGTATATAAAATATAGGCATAATGCATAAACATGACCCTTAACGTCAGTTGGCAACTATGACCTTTAACTTTGGATGTGCACAAGTAGGCACTTAAACTTATATAAAATTGAGCAAATTGACACATTTGTCCTCCATGACACCCTACATGGCAATTTTGTATCCTACTTGGTGTCCTACGTGTATTGTGTCATGTAGGATACTTGTGTCTACTTGTTTAAGTGTCTACTTGTGCACATTCAAAGTTGGAGGGCATAGTTGTTCGCTGAAACCAAGTTAAGGGTCATGTTTATGTATTATGCCAAATATATATCGACTAATTAATCTCAATCAACTCAAAATTACCTTATAACAATTTCAAAATTTAGATATAATTTTTTTTGATGTTTAGAGTTTTTAATACACAATTATTTAAAAACTATTCATGTTTGTAGTATATCGAATTTTTAAAAAGAAAAAGAACTGGAAAAGGAATCTAAAAGAAGAAACTATAAAATAAAAAAAAACGGAATGACCTGGAAACCCTTATACTTGGCTCCGTTTGTAAGTTGGACCCTCTTACTTATCAATTTGTCAATTGAACTCCTAAACTCATCAGGACACAATATTTTAAACCCCTTTGATCATTGATCGAACTTATGTGGCATTAATAATGTTGAGTTGAAAAATTACGTGATTACACGCGTTTGACAATGAGTAAATAAGGTATTTTACATTAAAAATATTTAAATAATAATAATAATCAATTTTTTAAAAAAATAATTAAAAACCCATCTTCCTCAACCATCCCTCTCCCACCCCACCCCGACCCCTCTCTCCTCCGTCCCTAGCCCACCCACCCCCCCCCCCCCACCCCTCTCTTCTTCTTCTTGGAATTTCATCCACCACACCCACTCTCCTCTTCTTCATTCTCTCCTTCATCTACTTCCTTCTCAACCCATACTTCTTTTTCACTACAAATCAGCCGCGCACCCTAACCACTTAGCTTAAAACTGAAATAAATTCAATAAACTCAAATACTCAACCTTTCTAAAAGTCTATACAATACTCAAAATAAAAGTAAATACAGAAACTCTTCAACTCTGTCTATCTATGAAGCCTCTACTATTACAGAAGGATATCGGGACAAGACCCACGACATCTCAAAACTACTAATTGTAAGGTAAAGGTGAAGTTCTCCGGAATGTAAGAAGGCTCACCAAAGCTGACTGGAATATCACATGACCTCAACGAAACGCATGTTGATGATCCTGAATACCTGTATCTGCATCATGAAATGATGCAGGCCAAATGGCTTAATACATGGAATGTACGAGCATGTAAGAAAATTCTAAAGCATAAACATAAGCTTGAACTTGATAAAAAGGAAACATACTTACCTCTTCTCAACTCAACTCAAAGAAACATAGTTCAACTCAACTCAGAGAAAATAGGCTCAACTCAATAATGGGATATTCAACTCAGTGAAACATAGTTCAACTCAACTCAGAGAAAATAGGGCTCAACTCAATAACAAGATACATAACTCTGGATACTCAACTCTGAATAAAGCAAAAATAAAAGATGCAATATATGGAAAGCTTTTAAAACAGTAGATAGCAACTCAATGTACTGAAAAATACAATAATAACTTAGTTTGTATATAAAAATACAATATAGCTCTGTGGGAGATTCTCTAACCGACAAACCGACAATCATCACTATGAGCTATGTGATGATACAACGTCTAGCCCACGCTGCCAGAACTGTCTTATACTTTGCCAGGGTATGGAACCTACTACTAAGTGGATCCACTAATCTATGCTAAAAGTATCAAGGAATCATCTAAACAGTATGACCCTTTCTAGCCACATTGACTACATGGTTTATGGGGGCTGTGAGTTGTTAGAACTCTCCCCCATATCGGTGTTCAATACTACTCCCAAAATATAACTAGCTCATATGTTTAAAAACATAACTCTTTTTATGTTTTGAAATTATTACTCAAAAATCTTTCTCTTAAAAGAGATGGTACTCAAACTGCTCAAAACTCTTTTGGAAATCTCAATTTTCTCTCATCTTAAATGAAAAAACATTTACTCTTGGGAATACTTAGTTCCCATATATGATTTTAAAGAAAATGAACCGAGCTCTACTCTTCCTCAACTCCGTGCTCAAGTCTTTAAAACAAGTTTTAAAACAATTTGTAAAAAGACTTCTTAAAATAGGGTTCATGTCGAATTATGGACGTGAACGACTCCTTATTTTATTAGGCTTCAAAAAAGAGGTCTAAGTATGGATTAACACGAAGGATAATGGTGGATATTGAAAAAAATTAAAACTCCATTGATAAGTTAGAGAAAACTTGAAAATAACAAATCGGTTTTGTGAATTTGTGAAATTAATTTAAAATTGTGATTGGAATTAGTTGGATTTGTGGTGGTGAACTTGTATTTGAATTTTCAAGTCAAATGGGGAAAAATCTCATCTATTTGACATGAATTTAGTGTTCAATTTGGAATAAATATGAAGAACACGCTTACTTGGAATTTTTAATTTTCTTAAAAAAAATGCTTATCTAAAATTCCCAGAAATTACAAAAGTGGCTTAATTGATTATTTTAAAAAAAATTAACATGGAATTCCACGTGTAAGCAATTGTACTTCACGCACACTAGTCAGATGAAAAAATGGTTTAAAATATTGTGTTTTGATGAGTTTAGGAGTTCAGTTGGCAAATTGATAAGTAGGAGAGTCCAACTTATAAACGGAGCCAAGTACAGGGGTTTCCCAGGCCATTCGGCCTAAAAAAAATGAAAGAAGAAATTGACAGCAGAAGACGACGACAACAATAAAGATGGAGAAGAAATTGGCCTTTATATATATATATACTAGATAATTTAAGGCTCGTGATACGGGCCCAATATAATTTAACATATTTTGTTGGAAAAATTACATAAATTCACAACTTAAGATATCATAATTCCCTCTCGCATATATCGCTATTCCCTCTCGGATACATCTATCCCCTCTCGGTTACATACCTATCTCCTCTCGGATACATTCCTCCCATGTTGCATTGTATCGGACAACCAAGGAATTTATTTGAGAGCAATGAAAAATTTGAGATTTTTGTATTGAGGAAACTTCCGGGAAAGAATGTAATTAGCCTTCAAAGATATGAGATTTCTATACTTTATACTATTTTTTTTCTTCGGTAAACAACTTCAATATATTACTTAATAATCTATTCCAAATGTTCATACGACATAAATGTGTCGTTTACAACCCAAATTGAGAAAGTTGAATTCTAAAAAGTTCTATGCAGCAATGAAATAGAGAACTGCGTTAGATTATGAGTTAAAACATTTCGTGTTCGATGAATATATAAAATGTTGATATCTTTGAAAAAATTCATCGATCTTCATATATTTTCGTAAGTGGTATCTATTTTCCACAATGTTATTATCTTCGTTTTGTAATATTTGCACCATAGGTTTTGCATCTGATAAAATACTAATCATCGATCAACCAATTCGTAAAGATCGATTCAAAGTCTTTCGGATCTCATTGCTTCAACTTAAATATATACTGTGTTTGTAATTTGCTTTGTCTATGAATTTGTGATACATTTTATTATTGTCTCCGATAAATAGAAATACTTCTATTTATTTTGATTTTAATATTAAAAGTACTAATAAAAATTTGATTTCTAACTTCACAACAATAAAAACAATCATGAAAGCAACTTTATTTTTATATACAGTAACAATTATCGTAATGTTATATTCTAAATATTGAAAGTATAATTATTTCTAACTCCACAACAATAAAAACAATCATGAAAACAACTTTATTTCTATATACAATAACAATTATCGTAATGTTCTATTCTAAATTACATTAATAAATTTTTTTGATATTACACTCTTAATATCATGTCGTAAAAGAAAACTCCAAATCTTACCCTCACAAAATAACAAATATACTTGTTCTTTTTTTTCAGGTTGTTTTTCCCTAATTTATTTATTTTTTAGTTTTTTTCTTCCTCGATTTTTCTCAACAAAGTCCTTTTCTATTGACATTTTCTTTTGTTGTTCTTCTTTAGTTTTTAACTACTCATTTTTCTTTAGTTTGTATTTTAATATTCCTTAGAATTTGAATGTTAAACTTTTTCCTTGTCAAATTTTCTCTTTTAAATAGTTTATCATATCTGATATTATGAAAATATACTATATAGAAATGAAAATTTTATATTTTTAATCTTTCGTTGAATACATTATCAAATTATTAATTTCTTGATAGTCAAACATTGTTCATTCATTTCGTCACGAAATTTGATATTTTATTTAAATTAATTAAAAAATATTGATACATCATTTTAAAGACTATTTTAATAATCAAGATACGAATTTAGTGGTCATATTATGTAACATAATATTAAAAATATGTTTACGCAGTAATCCTTTAAAGTATTTTTAGGAACAAAATATTAACTATTCAAACACATTTTATTTTAATTAGTTCAAAATTTTCTTTTTAAAACATGTCAAAACAAGCTTAGCATTTATTATTGTTGGTAAGAAGTTAACTAATAAAAACTCTTCATTTTAACAAAATTACAATAATATCCTTATGGGCCCATAACAAAAATTAGACATGTATGGATTTTTCTAGATTTTCATTTAGACCATTAATTATATAATTATTATTTTCCCCTTAAATGATGTTAAAATTACTAAAATGCCATTGGTCGATCGTCCTTCCCATGACTCTTCTATATAATAGAAATATAT
>JAJONR010006335.1:0-28740 GCA_029582245.1 Solanum etuberosum
GGTGTTACCGGTTGATGCATGTTTAAGAGGCAATGTAGGACGCCGATTGAAATATGGACACATGATGGTTATACCTTTGAGGCCTCTTAAAAGAAAAATTTCCATCTTTAATTGGGACATAGGAGTACAATATTTATCTTTGCTTTCTTAGTTGTCAACTCACGCAACTTTTTTATTTTTAGGGTCGATGCATGGCACTGATCCAAGCTGCATCTGATGTTCAAGAACAAGGAGCAGTGGATGATCGCGACACATTTCTTCATGGCATCAGAGACCTTTTAATTTTATATTCAAGTAATGGATCTGGACATTGAAATATTACTTCACCATTTCTGGGTTATTATTCATACTAATTAATTTTTCAGATATCCAAGCTGGTCCATCAACATATGTATCGGCACCTGGCATTGTTCAACAGATATCAAGCCTTCGTTCAGATCTTATGTCTTTGCAATATGACCTTGAACACACTCTTCCTCAGGATAGAGATCAATGTATAAATAAACTGTAAGTTCTCAATTCTGTCGAATTATACCAGTCTCTATATAACTCCTCTTCAGTATTCTGACAGTATTAATCATATTGGGGACAGCTTTGAAGCTTTATAATAAGATCGATACACAATACGATATTACATGGCCCTATAAAGTACTGCCACACATTGGTTTATCCACATTTTTATATTGCTTTTGATGAACACCAACTTATCACCATGTGTGGTCCTGATGAATCAGTGCTGAGAGGGAAAATGAAAACCATCAAATATTAGTTGTGTCTGCCTATTGATCTGTTTCTAGGTCATTATAATTGTATAAGGTATGTGTGGAACACACACTTGTAAAATTGTCAAGTTGTGTAGTGTCTATTTCTTTTTTTTTTTTTTTTGTGACAAGTGGTCAACCACGTGTTCATTTACAAGTGATGACTTGCTGGAACTACAAGGGCCTGTAACTAGGATCCAGTCAACTTATTTTAGTTTCCTTGGATGTATCTGTGAAGTGTCTTGGAAGATTCATGAGGTTGTGTTTGCAGTAATTGTAGTAATTGCTCATGGAAGATGGGAGTTTTGGACCGGATAGTTTTTAAGAGAACTGTGTTGAAATCTTTTGGGGCTGGTTATATACTGGAATCTCTTTAAAAGTTACTTTAGGTCACCATGTAGTAAGGGTGGCTAAGAGTCACCCTGTTATGCATAAACCATATTTCTTTTACTTTTCATGATCTGTTTTGTTGGTTGAGGTCTCCCTGTTTAATTTATACTTCAAACAAGTATATGTTATCTGAATTCCGAGTTTGCTTTTACAATCTCTGCATGGACTTGTACTCCTTCATAATGGCATTTCATTAATTTAAAATCAATAATGATGGTGATTTGAGATGTAAAACTGTCATGGTGTGAAAACATCTTATACCTTTCTTACGTGATATATTAGGTGCACTCTTCTTCAAAGTTTGCAGCAGCTATTGTTTGCTTCATCAACAACTGCTCAACCAATTTTAACACCTCAGGTAAATTATTTGCCATTATGCCCTTTGCTTTCTGTAAATATGGTTTCTATCTCTCTTTTCCCCCTCCTTTCTATTTGCTCAAAGGCTTTCGAGGTTTATATTTCTTCCAGTGCTTAACTAATCACTGCATTCAAATTGGACTTTTAGATTCTTCAGCTTGGAAATAATACACGGAGAACAATATATCTTGCTTTTGAATAGTAGTATCTGTTTACTTAACGGATGAGTTTTTTCACTCTTCGTTTCCATAATGTATGGGTCATAATTGAGTGCCCTTTTTTCTTTTTTGTTCTTGATTGTTTAGCTTACCTCACCCTTTTAAGTTATATGAATAGTCAGATAAGTTATACTGTTCATTTTTGGTGCAAAACCTTTTGATGGTTACTTGCTGAGCACTTCAGTCCCTTCTGTTTAATTTGAAAATTTTAATCTCTGGCTTCACATGTATGTCCTTCCCTGTATAGACACTAATGAAGCAGCTAGCGATATTGGAGGACTACAATAAAAACCTATCTCGTGCCATTGAAGACGTGAACAGTGAGCACTTGAAGAAGAATGATGTAAGCTTTCAGCTCAAGTCTTCTTATTTCTGTCCCTAAGTAGACACCATCGCTAATTTCTTGTGCCGTTTAATTCCCAAATGGTTCCTCTGTATTTGTTATGGTTTAAGACACGTAATCTCTCTTTTGTAAACTAATAAATGATATCCTCGTCATAAAACAGATTTACAAACATCAAAAAACAGAGAAGACTATCGAGAGGCGAGTTTTTGTTGATTTCTTCTGCTACCCTGAGCGCTTAAGAAACAAGGTCATGGAACTTGCTGCAAGTGTTGGAGCTTTGCAATCTTCATAGGTGCTCTTCTTTATATATTTTGTGCATGTATGTAGCCCTGTTTCTTCTTTTCTACTTTCTGTTCAATACTTTTGGAAGGGACAAGCCCATCCCAACCTCATGATTCATAGTATCATTACTAAACATGTGCCTTGCACTAATTATGTTGTATCATTTATGCATGTAATGAAAGAGTGTTCCTAAGATTAGAAGGAATATTAACATGTTTTGACCATATAGTATAAATATTACTTATCTACACTTTTTTTCAGCGAATTAACACCCTCCTTAACAAAGGTGGTTCCGCCGCTACTGATATTTACTGATAAATTTGGAAAAAGGAACTTGGTATCTCAGATATATGGAGTCAAATTTATGTGTAATTTGTTCTAGATACATTATATCCAAGTGAATTTGTATGTATTTGGTATAAATAGCAAATCTTGTTCGCCTCCCTCTCCTCTTTTTCATGTATGTGGTATCTCAGTTACATGCGAATCACTCTAGATAAATACAAATAAATGTATTGATTTGCATATATCTGGGATACATACAAATCTCGCTCGCTTCCCTCCCCAATCATCTAGTAGCAAGAATACAAATAATACGATAAGTAGGAGATTCTTAATTAGTGGTAAGATAAAATATTTTGAAAGTATAAGTAATAATATTATATATGATAGTGAAGTATGTCTAATTATTTCGTTTTCCTAGAAAATATTATCCCTTGTTCTTTGCAGTTAAAATATTCGTTCTCATGTTACATAGTGAGACTATGGAATTGTATCTTATCCAAAGTTGTGAACAATTTCCTCAAACAAATCATGTAGGTCTAGTTTACTTCATGTCTTCTAAATTAATAGTAACTCATGGCTAATATGAGCACAAAATGTAGATTTATATTGTTATTTCCTCTTTAGACAACTAAAGTTGTTTTTTTATGCTTCTTTTGTTAAATCATTCTTTAGACTTTAGATCCTTTTAAATCCACCTTTAATACAGTGCATGTTGTTGCTCTGAAATAAACTCAAAAGTAATACTAATATTAATTCCTCATAATTATATAAATTACAAAAGCCAACACCACTAGTATATATTGTACTACTAGTACTAGGACATCAAATTACTTCCAAGAAGAAACATACTGTTTGCAACAGAGTGTTCAAGGGAAGTCTCCTCTATTGTACCATATAACAATAATGATATATTTATCTTCTTGTGATGACCAATATTCCATATCTTTCTTTCTTCTTCTTTTTGGCCATTTTTTTACTGATTTAAAGCCCAAAAAACACTTCAAACATCTCTATAACACACATATTCTCTTATATGCATTTTGCTTTAAATTCAACAACCACAACTTGGCATCAAGCAGCTTGATATGAATCCTCGGATGCCTTTCTGCAATTAGTTAAAAAATATAAAAAGTTAAAACAGATTCAACATCTACTATACATCACCTATAAAAGAAATAATGTCGACCTCATGTATACATGTAATTTTCTAACGAAAAAGGATTTTTTTTGACTTTTTTTTATATATAAAATAAATGAGGTTGTCTTAATAACTGAAGTTTGAACTTGTAGTGCAATTAAAATGGTTAAATAAATGCAGCAAAAAGTGATTATAACTTTAACTACCAGTCTACCACTCTACATTCTCTTTTTATTATTTCTTATTATTATCCTTTGTCAAAAAGATTAGCACTTTAATTAAGTAATGTCCCTTCAGATGTGACACTAGAAAAGAAGAGTGATCATTTTGCCTTTTATTGGTCCACACAGAAAGTCCCATCTTTTTTGCTACTAAATTAAAGTGCAGAAAAATTGGTTCACCACTTTTACCAAATTTTGTACTGCCTTTCACAGTAGTCGGTTTGATTTGACTTATTCAAAATACATTTATAAGAATTTTTATAATATTTGAATATAATAAAAAATAAGCCAAGACTTTCATTACTATAGGCTTTATAAGTTTAAAAGGAGATACAAAAACTGCTGAATTCTATCGAACTCTAACCAAAAGTCTTTTAACTTCAGCATAAGTCAAAAGGCATTTAAATATAATTAACCTAAATAGTCATACATCGAACTGTTTCAACTAAAAATAAGTAGTTCATATGCGTATAATCAATGTATAATCTATGTATACCGGTTGAAAGAAAGAAAAAAAAGATGTACCATTTTAGACTTAGGGTAGAGCAAGTCAGGAGAAATCTTGTAAAGATCTTCATCAACAGGCTTTCTGTGCACATGTCTAGCTGTTGGAACTGGAGAAAGAGGAACAGTAACATGCCTTGGTGACTCTTTCTCACAATTATCACACATCACCCATCCCTCTTTTCTTCCTTCTTTGTAACTTCCTTTTTTCTGCACACTTTTAAACTAGTATTAACACAAATGAAATAACGAGAAAAAGGATCAAAAATATCCTTAAACAACGTGAAACAAAACAAAAATGCACTCTAGTTTGGGATTATGACACTCTGCTCAAGTAAAACATATCCTAAGAATAAATGCATACCAAATATAACTTGACAGAATTGAACAATAATGCACTACCAGTCAAGTACATTACTAGCTAAAATACAAAATCTTGAATATTTTAACGATTCAAACTATGTCATATAAATTAAAACAAAGAAGTACCTTACGACGAGGAACGACGATCATTGTGGGAGTAACAATATGATTCTGGTAAAGATCTCCAGTTACATACAAATCTGAATCTTGTGAGTAAGTATAGTGAATTAAACCAGCTTGTGTAGCTGATTCAAAACACTCTGTAAATGGAATTGGAAAATCATTATCGTTACAATCCCAGCTACCAAATGCTGGAACTTGACTTGGCTTCAAGTAATATCTGTTCTCCTGTTACATACATAAACATATTATTAATTTCAACAACATAATACTAATATACCCATTCCAAGAAAAGATCATTGTTTTTTCTTCCAAAAACAAAAATATTACACTTACCTCCATTGTTCAAATGTTTTTTTTTTTTTTTTTGAAAAAAGGGGTTGTTGTTTTGTATCTATTGGATATGCAGAGGAATGTGAGAGTATTTTTAAAGGACCTGAAAAAGGTTTGCTTTAGTGTAGTGAAAGTTTTTGTTTTGGGTGTGGTATTTAAAGGTAAAAATAAGAGAATACAGGACATTGACAACAAAATAACAAAAAATGGTCCATTATAATTTGGAATAGGTATAAAGTGATCCCTTAAATTTATCTTTTTTTTAAAAAAAAAAAATGGGTAGGGAAAGGAGAAATGCAAGAGGCCGTTTGGATTGCGTTAAAAAAAATACTAACTTTTAAGTAGGGGGAGACCTACTTTGTTTTTTGATTTGTTTCAAGTCATTTTTGACCTTGCCAAACACTTCCTAACTTATTTTAAGTCATTTTTTATATTTATCAAACACTTTCCGAAGTCAAAAACTGACTTAAAAGTAGGTTTGACCAATTTTTAAGCCAATCTAAACACCCTCCAAGACTCTTGATAATCAAACTATTTTCCAGCAAGATGAAAGTTTAGATAGCTGATCATCTGAGTTATTAAGATTTTCTGTGCCTTGAATATATAATCTTGGGCCGATAATAGTTTTTGAAATTTTTACTACTACTATTAGTTTTTGGGTTATTTTAAAGAGCCTCGTACAGCGTATTGAGGTGCAATTTTTACTACCTTATATATTTTGGAGTTTGGCGTAATTTTTAATATTTCAATTTCTAATAATTTTTAGTTAAATCTTTCATTTGTGCAGTTTTTATGAAATCTAACAACTAGAATTTATTGAATATTCAAGAAAACCAAAAATGTGTAACTTTTAATAAACTTGAAGGACTAGAAGTGTTCAAAAAAAATATTTAAAGTATCACTTTGGATCTATACCAAATATAAGGTACCTTTTTATGTTATTCAAAGATATCCTACTAGTATTAAGTTAGGGGTCGTTTGGTTGGGAACAAGTTATCCCAAAATTAGTTATCATGGGAGTTTAGCTATCCTGGAATAATTTATTCCACCATGTATATGAGATAACTTATCACATCACTATGATATAAATAGTGGGATAAGTTATCCCAAATATAACAACCAAACAAGATATAAATTTTTTATCCCATCACTATTTATTTTTATTCCTCGCACCAAACGACCCCTCAGTATATACAGTATAAAAAAGCAGAGAAACAGAGAAAAAGGCCAAATCACATATATCAAAAATGGGAGAGGCAGACAAAAAAGACAGATAGGTAAAGCAGCAAAAAATCAGCTTTACTCTATTTACTTTGCTTTATAGGTGGGAGGAAGAGAATTTATCTACTTTTTTCCTATTATTTGTTGAGACAGTGTATATACTATTTTTAATATTATATTTATTGAATAATATATCCTATTTTGAGGTGAGTTAAATAATTTAGAACCAACTTATGTCATTAACTAACTATAATATAAATAGGATTGGTTTACACTAAAAATTTCGAAAATCTTCATTTTTTTCTTAAATATTTTATCAAGTTAAACAGTGTTTGTTAAAATAAAACGGAGGAAATATACAAAAAAAAATTGTTTCTCATCTAATGTCCGGAGCTCATATTTCAACTCAATAATATCCGAATTGTGTAGTGTAAGGCCCATTTAAGAATGTTGTTTCATCATATCCAGGCTCAAATTCAAAACATGTAATTAAAGGTGAATCAATCTCATCACTGCACCACAACCCATCCGGACGGAATATACAATTTTATTCTATATACAAAACTAGGTGACAGTATAATACAAAGTAGTTGCTTTTTCTGAATTATTAAAATAAAAAAGCAAAGCAACAAATCACTCAAATTTAAGGAAAGTTTCAAAAGTTTGAAAATAGACTTTTTAACCCCACACGCGTCACTATGAAATGCTTCGTGCTCCGTGCACGCTTCTGTTTTTTTTGTTTTTTTAACCTTATTCTATTTAAATATTTTAATTTCAGTTTTAATATATCTATACCTCGTAAATCGGTTCGTAAAATTATGGATAATATAACGAGTAATTTGAATTTTTTAATTGAGATATGACATAGAATTTATAATATTAAGATTTGAGGGTAATAACGGGGTTCTATTTTAATACTATTGTAACAAAATCTATTGAGTTCGATTAAACTTACATGCAGAGTATTAACTCTATTCCTATTTACCATATCAAAGTTTGTTTTACCAAACTTAAGCATATGATCAAAATTTATAATCAACTAGATTTTTAAAAATAAATTTTCAAAATCAATGATCGAACGCGTCTATTGAAGAGGAAAGGGGTATGGGTCTAAATTGTACATGTTTGAAGAAATGTTAGGTGTTGAAATGTTTCAACGGCGCAGAAGAAGGAGTCAAAGCACTAAAAAGAGGAATTTTTGACAGAGATATTTGGCAGAGAGCAAAGCTTTAAATGTACACAAGATCTAAAGTTTGGATACACACCCACATTCTCATTTAATTTCAACAAATTAAAACTTTCCTTTATTCAAATAAAAATTCTGTCTTGAAATATTAACCTTCGAACAAAAATATTACTTAGGGGAAGGGCTACACCATACCTCCCAATTGATGGAGTCCAGCATTTTTTATTATGAGTTAGTTTTTGAGGTTGTATCAGTCTGTTTGATTCAAAAAAAAAAAATTATTAGATATCTAGGCTTGGACGTGAGGAGGGAGGAGGTGTCGAGCGACTAGGGATGGGAGACTTGTTCTCTTTATATGGACTACAATCCTCACACAATAGTAAAACAGAAGAGACATTTAGTGATAATGAATTTTTCTTTTTACGTCAATTGAATCAGTTTCATTGCATCTTGAATCGCTATAATCTGTAGTAATATTTATATAAAGTGTTGGTTATAGCACCAACTGTATTATTATTGCAAAATTCTTTATTTGTTATAGTGCAAAAGAAGGCTTTTGGATTGAGTTAAACCAAAATTCATTTCTTTTAACATGATATTTGAGTCGGATTCATCCAAATTCATTATTTTCAATGTTAAAACTCTATATTATATTGTCCACACTCTAAATGTTCAGTTCTAACGTACAGAAATATTGGAATCCACACAGTAGAATTTGATCTCATTATATAATTTGGGATAATTCTTCCTAGAGCTACTTTGTTTGAATCAACTCTAAAGTCCATTTCTTTAACAGAAATTTACTGCAAAGAATCTATTAGGTGAAGGCAACAAGTCAAAGCTGTAAAAAGAGGGGAAAAATTGGCAGAGATAAGTCACAGTCTGCCTATAATATTTTGGTATAGACAGAGAGCAAAGCATTAAATGGACAAAAAAGATCTTAACCTTGGATTCTTTGAGTAATCCACATTGTATTTTAGGAAGGTTTTGTTTATATTGTTATCTCATTCTATTACAATTAATTACCATATGTTTTAATTGAGCACATAAATATATGATGAGATGTTTTTATCAGATATTTTTGATTCATATATTTTGAAGAAGTATGTATGTGTGTTTTACCTTTATTGCGTAGATTATAAGTTTATAATATAAAATATGCATTGATTCTCCTAATTAATCATACACATCAACATCAAATTAAAACAATATTTTATGACTTATTGAGGTTAATGCGTATTACTAAAAGAGATAATATATTTTAAATAGTTAATTTATCTACGTGATGAAAGCTTGAAAAACACATGGGATTTGAAAAAACACATAATTTATTCAGCCCCAAATGTAATTTGAAAGTTTATTTATAAAACTAATTATTTTAGAACAATTTAATTTACGGAGATGGGTCTAAAATGCCCCTTAACTATTTGAATTCGTACAAAATTAAACTCTGTTTACTTTTCGACCACCAAATACCTCTGACGTTAACCTTTTGGCTCAAAAATGCTCTTATTTCTAACGATCGACACTTAAAAGGTGGATGGAAGAGCAATCTTGCGTCAAATCTCATAGTTTAAGGGCATTTTAGGTCCTTATTAGTTTAAATAAAATTCCTTAATATATAAGCTCATATGGTTGACCTAATTTTGGGTTCCATAGTAAAATCCCCCCCCCCCCCCTTCTTTACTTCCTCTCTTCTATTTTTCTTCTTCTTATATGTTGTCCATCATTTTAAATTTTAATTTTTTTTAAAACTTATGATAAAACAATAGAGAAAAAAAGGAGGAAATAACGAGTACATTCATATATAGAAATAATTGGTTTGATAGAAGATAATTTAATAGCATTTTTTCTTTGGTGTTTACCCAAAATTCATAATAAATGAATCAAAATAATATTTTCTCCTCTCCCCAACCTACCCCACCATGGTAATAATATAAATTAAAAGAATATGAACGTGTAAGTTCATTTCAAGTTTGAGTCTCAGATATACAAATTAAGAATAAGAGATTAAAAAAAGAAATTAAGGGGTGAATGAACAAGACAATTGAATAATTAATAGAAAACTTTATATCAATAAAAAATAATATTTTTATATGAACATCCATATGTGCATTTTAGATGGATCCCAAGTTATGATCTCAGCTATAATAAATATGGTATTGATTTAAAATAGGCTAATGAAAAGATATCATGAAATAAATAAAAAATTGAATATTATTTTCAAGTGTATCGTGTCAAAATATGAATTATATGTGTATTTTATTACTTATTTGAAAATGATTTAAATTTGGACAAATTAGATTAGACAACATAAAAAATAAATATTTAATTATTTAACTTTAGAAAAGCTGCTAAAAAAAGATCAATTTAAAAAAAAAATTAATGCATCGCATTATACTAAATATATTATTGAGATTAATGCATCATTATATGCATCGTTTTTTAAAAAAAATTGGTGGATGAAATTTTATCGACATTTGTGTTACTTTTTTTTAAATAAAGAAAAGTAAAATTGACAGAATTTGGGACCTCAATTTTTGATATAGCATTTCAATTAGACAAGTGGATCTAGTCTAAAATTTAATGATAATGTCGTGGTAACTTTATTTAGGCATAATGGGGACAAGGATACCAGAATTTTGTCCTATCATCTCAAATCATACTAATTTTTTTGACAATAATAGTACTAATTAAGTTCAATACTATTAATTGTAATATTATGAGTTTGAAATCGAAAATAAACATACAAATATATCACTTATGTCCTCTACCGGAACCAATCATATGTTATGCATTATTGTCTCCTATCCAAAATAAATAATTTTGTTGAGGTTTGACGTATGCCTTAAAATTAAAGATATAGTTCGATAAGGAGAAAGGATAATTTTGAAACAAATTAATTAATACAAATTTGGCCTTTGAAAAATTCATTTATCTTGAATCAGAAAACAATTATTTATTTTGAACCAAAAAAAGTATTTATGATTTCTACGTAAGATGGTAAGGTGATATCTTCGAGCAATTATATGTCTAATTATGACCCTTAAAATGTATTGGAAGTTTCATATAGATAATACTTCTCAATATAATTTCTATCAAATATATTAAAATTTCATATGGTGATTCTTGAATTGTCATTTGGTAGAATATTTATGTGAAACTTTTTAAAATTTTCCACGCATGATACATGTTTTTTCTAAATTTTCAAGTAAAGCTCTTTTCATTGCAGGAGAAAATGAGATTTATTACCCTTTTATAATTCAAATAGAAGGATAATGATCTTTTCATATTTTTTATGTGTGAAAATGATAATCTCTTATAAAAAAAACTCATAAAATTTATAAAAGGCTAGAAAATCATTTCTCTCCGTTATAGTGCCTATTGTGTAGCCTTAACTTTCGTGAGTGACCAACATGGGTTGTGGTGTATTGATGGAACTGCTTCACCCTTAACCAAAGGTTTCGGGTTCGAGCCCTGGGTATGGAGAAAATCCTATTGGGAGTGTCACTCCCAAATGGGCCCTGTAGTGCGCGATTCAAATTTAATCAGGATTCTAATGTGAACTTCTGACACCGGACGAGAAACCAAAAAAAAAAAAAAAAAACACCTTTCATGGGTGAGGACATAATAAGAGATCACTTGTAAGGAACTTCATTTTGGGCCAAGTGGTCTAAAGAGTCCATTCCATTTTTGGATTATAATTCTGTGTAGGTTTTTTTTCATGTGCTTTAAGGTTAATTTGTATGAAACATATAAATCTGATACATATATTAGAACATATGATACAATTTAATCTTAAAGCACATGAAGGAAGCAACCGGGCATATTCTGATTAAAAAAAAAGAGTATATAATATAATAATATTAGTTTGAGAAGCCTTTACTAAAAAATTATACAATTAACATATTTGTCAGAATAAAGATTCTAATCTACTCATATCATCTCTATATAAGCATTAAAAAGAAATATTAAACTCAACTCGACTCCAGATAGAGATGGAGCTCATCAATCAACAACTGAAGTTTCGAGTAGGTATAAGCGTTTTCCCGCCATGAAAGACAATATATTAAAAAAACTCGAATTCAAAATTCTTAGCTAAAAATATGGAAATATTTATTTTCATACCACACCCTCATTTTTTTTTTGGTGGGGTGGGTATACTATAGCTGTGAAGCATTTACATGAAGGTGACCCATTCCAATTAATTGTTTTCCATTTTAAAGGATAAAATATAATTATAATGTTAATATGTGACACACAAAAAAGATGGGGAACAACATTACCCATGGATAGTCTAATTAATTAAGTTGGCCCTAGACCAACTAAATAGCTTAAAAGATCAATTTAATTTTGTGTTACATCTACTTACCCAAATTAAGCACTGCAATATTTGCAAATGTTCTACCACTTTTAAGTAGCATCACATGGTTTACACTTGTGCAACATAAATTATATTACTATTAATAACAAGAATAAAGAAAGATCCATTTGGACAGCAATGATTAAGTTAGCAAAGATTTTCGATTCAATATCTTTCTTTTAACACCAGAAAAATCACACGTCTCTATAATAGTCTCAAGATTTAACAAAGAAGAAGATAAACTTGTATTTTATTCACATGCTTGATCTTTTCTATCTTGGTTTGGCTCGTTAAAGTAAGATCAAGATCGATTTCATTAGTAATAAGGAAAGGGCGATTGAAGAGGTGCCTTCTTAGTCATTGGACTACCCTAGCGATTAAGATAAAATATGTATAACATGTATATACTCGAGTAAAATATGTTTATATCAATCGTGAATTTAACCAGCAATGTGCGATAAAGATTCCATAATTACCAATTTTATTTTATTTTTGTTATTGGAGTTTTTGAATTGGTACATGAGACCACAATTGAAGGACAAGTAGGGTCAATCCACACATGGGTTTTGCCAACCCCAAAACTTATAAAATTTGTGATTTTCCATTGATATTGAGTAGTAGTACAAATTATCATCATTATTACTAGTGATTTGGACATGTTATAAAGTAGGATGGTTCCACTCATCATGTGTGGCTTTGATTTGCTTTGTCATTGAAAGATCACATTTGTCTATCAGATTAAGCCTTTAATTTTGCTCTTTTTTGGAGAACTTTTGTACAAGGACCAAATATAAGGCCCCCCTCCTTAATTAATTCTACACATGGATAATTAATGAGATGTTAGAAAAAATATTGGTTAATTAACACATAATTATATACGAAATAAATAGAGAAGAAAAATAAGTAACAAAAAAAATTTAAGTATGACATATAGGTAAAGCCTAATTCTCAATGCAGAGACAATAATAGTGAAAGAGAAAAAATATTATACAATCTTATGAATCTGATCCCCAACTACAATTCTTATTTATACATTTCAAATCTATAAGATAAATATTTTTTCAATTCTACGAGGACAATATATATTTTTTATTTTCCCAAATCTATTTGAAAAATGAATATTCTAAACTTATAGAGATTACGAGTTTCCTAAATATACAAGAGAAAAATTCAAGACATGATTAACAATTACAGATAAATTAGAGTGGGCTATATGCGTGAATTCCTCATTCTCCTTATCACTCTATTTAAACTCGTCTTAGTCCAATAACGATCAATATACCAATTAGATTTCATTTAAAATCTCTACTGTTTGAATTTTGACCATTCAATTTGATCATTGCTTGATCTCAATTTTCACGTAGGGTGAAAGTTTCACAAGATCCGTTATGTTTATTTTTATTAAAAATAAAAATCAAAGCAATTCATTTGTCTGTGGACCTCACAATTTGAAAAGTGAACTAATACCTTTCAAAAATTACGAAAATTTAATCCATAACATAAAGTTTGAAAATGCTCTTCGATCCTCACGTAATAACACAAGGATTTGCTTGGACTTTAATAACACGACAAGACTAGCTTATCTTTCACCTGCTACTAAAAATTAGGTCAAAATCGAGGATCAAAATTAATGGACCGAGTCAGTATTTTAAGAAAATCAACATCAAATCAATAGATTCTACATTATTAATTTTTCCTGGATCGCTAGGATTGGTTAAAACTAAGAACAACCTACTTATTCTATCGATTTTAATAAATTAAAAGTTGACATAAAAATTTTAAAAAATTGATGGACGTTCACCTCGTCATTTTATATATATATATAAAAAAAAAACAGTGGAATGAGTTGGTTTCCCGTTGTTTCTTTAGACCGACTCAATCCATATACTTTTCTGTCTCGATTTTTATATTATTTTTAATAGTGACCTCTATTCTTTAGTAACTAGTAATTTCATTTCTCATAAATCACATATAGTTAGAAAATCGGTGGCTATAGCTTATAATCAGTAGGGCACAAATCACAATCCAAAAGTCGAGTTGATTTTCACTCAACTAATAGTAATTATCGATCTAAAAATATTGATCGTTTTTATAATGCCTTGGAAATTATTGATACATTACAATGGGATGTAACCATGAAGAAAATATCAAGTAGGTAAGTAGGTCCATGTCTGGTCTGATAATAGTTCATTACAACCCTTGATTTTCACAGCAAGTTAGGCAAATATATATCTAACTATCAAAGTGAAGCAACGTGAAAAGGAAATAATTGTAAGCAGAACCCCCCCATGTCCATGGAGCAACACTTACAAGTTACAAGCCCGTTCGAACATGCAATCTGAATTTCTCAAAGTTATGAAAATCATCAATATTTCTTCAATTTTTATACAATATACCTAATGAGTAAATCATGATTCATAAACAAAATAGCAGAATATCCCAAGGCACGAGCATATCTCCATGTTCTTTTTATTAATAAATATTTATGGTTATAAACTTTCAAATACATATAATTTTATATTGATTTACTAGTTAACAATAATAGTAACCAGAGGCGCATCTAGAGGGGGTTCCGTGGGTTCACGTGAACCCATGCTCCCCTCTCTAGATTATATATAGTAGTGTTACATTTTTTAATAAATATTTAAATATAGAGGTGTGAACCCACGTTAAAAGTAGCATATAATAATACAATGATGATTGGGTGCACCTCTCTAAGCAAGGATAAAAAATTAAATCTTATATCTATCTTATTTTGTTAGTATCATCCCTCCAAGTAGTTATCGGTAACACTTTTGGCATTTCAATCAATTTTTCTTTTGTTTTTTCCTTTAATCTTTCAAAATTTTCAAGTGTGTAACATTGAAAATTCCTAAAAAAAATTAGCACAGTAATTTTTTTATATAATTAAATCAAATGTGTATATTGAAATTTAAAACTAGTAGTATTATATATGTTAGACCTATAATTTTTTTAAATTTAATGGTTCAGTGTTAAGAACGTAAAGGTTAAACCGATCAAATTTATATTTTAGATGCATTTTTTCGTAATAGTGCACCTATCCTTCCGAAATCCTGGATACGCCTCTGATAGTAACTACTTATTCTTTAATATAATTCTTTCACATTGCACATACAATCTTTTCATATCGAGTATGAGTCTTATTTATTTGAACTTTGAAATTATGATCCCAAACCACATATCTAAATATTGATTTCAAATGATGATTTCATTCGTCTCTTAATAAACAATATTTTTTTAGTTTCCCACTCGATATCTGGTATCCATATTAGACTCCGACTAAATTTGAATTAGCGTCGGAAAATCCTATATTAGGGGATAAATGTTGTTTAACAAAGGTGACCTCATACCTGAGGAGGCTCGAACCCGAGATCTATGAGAGACTCAAGTAGCATATTGGGGTAAAGCTCTCTCTAATAACAAATATGACTCTGTACCAAAGAGATTCGAATTCGAAACCTCTTTGGCGAAGAACGAAGGACTATTTATCACTGATCCTTGTTGGTTAATAAACAATGTTAATATAAGGATAGCGGTTAAAAAGGGGATAAAATCGTCATAATTTGAATTTTCGCTGAGAACAACTTTTGAATACTGACAGCTCTTCTTCTGTCCCCAGTTTACACTGTACTATTAGGCCTCCCTTCCATTCTCAAATCACATGCTTCTCTCACTTTCTTTGCTTAGTGAGAGAAACATCTCCAAATCCTTCAAGAGAAAATCATCATTTTCTCTTCTGCGTTTCGTTATATAATCGGAGATTTTGATTAACAGAAGATCAAACAATGGCTGGATATGTAGGTGTTTTTGTATCTGATCCATGGCTGCAGAGTCAGTTCACTCAGGTCGAGCTTCGGCGTTTGAAATCTCACGTAGGGTTTTTCGATTTTCAATTCTCTACGATTTGATATATGACTCTGCTTTTTAGCTAAGTTCGGATAAAGGATGAAAGTTGCGGTAGGTTGAGAGATGGAGTTACAACACTAGAATTTTGATGAAATTTCTGTATACTAGGTTCGAATGAAGTGGAATGAATTTTGTGAGAATTTATACAGCGATTTAAACAAAATTTGGATTGATGCGTAGTTGATTGATATTAATAGATTGATCAAAATTAGTTCTGACTTCTAAGGATTTTGTTGTTTGCAGTTTAATGCGATGAAGAGAGAAAATGGAGGTCTGATGCTCGCAGACTTACCATCTAAAATGGCGAGAATAAAACACGTCGGTGAGAATCTCACAGAGCAAGAAAGAGAGTCGTGTTTAAGAGATTACTACAAAAGCTTGGAGGAAGATGTTGATTTCGAGCTATTTCTTCAGGTAACACACGATCTCATTGTAAAATGTTGTTAGTTCGATACCCTGCGTTTTCAAATTTGAAGAAGATACTAGATCATTTTTTTCATCTTAGAAGCTATAGAAACTGTTTGGAACCGCTAGAAAGGTAAATTCATGTGCGAACTTGATTTGAAATTACTTTGTTTATAGAACCTTCTATTGTACCTCCACACAGAGCTTCTTTCACTTCCAAACTATCAGAGGACAATGGAAAAAGAAAAAGGAATTGAGAATCCATAAGTTGCTTCAGTCTCTGATCTTTGGCTTTCATTAGTTTCAAATGATTTTATGTGTCCATGCTCTGAACATTAACGGATCAATCAGATGATACTCCTTGTAAATTTTAAGGTTTGATATTTTGTTTTAACAACGGAACTAGGAAGAGGAAGATGAAAAAATAAGTGAATAACTAGATTAAAGAGGACATTTCAATCTCCCACAAGTATATTCCTTCATCTTGATGCCTTGCAATTTTGACTCCAAATGCATTCGTAGTAACCTACGAGCATTTGGTTTCAGTAGTTCTATTCTATGTATAAACTTTGTTAGAACGTACTTGTCAAGAAACTTTTGGTTTGATTTGTCTAAGAACACAAGAAATGTTGAACTCATGACAGGTTTATTTGAAAATCCAAGCACATGCTGCTGCAAGGATGGGAAATACTGCAAAGAGTTCATCAGCTTTTGTCAAGTCAGCAACTTCTACATTGCTCCACACAATTAGTGAATCTGAGAAGGCATCGTATGTTGCACACATTAACAGCTATCTTGCGGATGATGAATTTTTGAAGAAATACCTTCCTATTGATCCTTTAACTAATGATCTCTTTGAGGTTTCCAAGGATGGAGTTCTTATTTGGTGAGCATCAAATCTTTCACTTTGTCTACTAATATGCCTCAAGTATGTAAAACTTCTTTGACTAGATTGTTAATAATATTGTTCTTTTGCTGCAGCAAGCTTATCAATGTGGCTGTACCTGGAACAATTGATGAACGGGCAATAAACATGAAGAGAATGCTGAATCCATGGGAAAGGAATGAAAATCATACCTTGTGCCTCAACTCTGCTAAGGCAATTGGATGTACTCTAGTGAATATTGGCACTCAAGACTTTATTGAAGGAAGGGTATGTATCCCTTTCACTTTTAGCAATCTGTTCTACAATGGATTTGTCCTATAAATTTAGGACACAATTCCGCGACAACTTAGTTGACTCTGTTCACTGTTGAGTTACCAAAGGGATCCCATCCGTTGTGGTGTAAACTTGGTTTTCAGCATGACATACTCATAAAACCATCTCTCAGTCGAAATAGCTCTATCTTCTTCCCTTGTATTTGAGAAGCATTTATGTAATATCAAAGGAATTGCCTCTCTCTTTTAATTTGAATGTGAACGTAACCCTGAAACTTATGTTTGAGGGGCGACGTCAAATCTTATTTTGCATGTTCAGTGATATGACTCAACCATGTGTCTTTATCCCTGCTACCTCGACATTATCTTGTTCTGTGGTCCTGTGGCTGGATTATATCGATTTTAGTCATCCATCCTATGCTTCTTTTCTGCAATATCATGGTCTAATTGTTATTCAACGATGTGTTCCATGCTTTTAGTATTCCTCAAGATATATTCATAAGCTTACTTTTATCAGCGTGAATTTCTTTGCTTGTGAGGTCTTATGGCTGGCATGTTTTATCGAACTTCAGTTTCTGTAGTTTTACATACTGGTCTAATACTTAATCTTTCTTATCGGTTTCCAGAGGCATCTTGTTCTTGGAGTGATATCTCAAATCATTAAGGTAATCTAAATGTATCCGTACTGAATCATTTTTAGTGGATTTTTAAACTTTGAAATAACGAGGTAACTTTAGTACGGAAATTGCCCTACAAGATGAAGGAATCAGCATCAAGATATAAAAAGTCACCAGTATACATTTTAGCTTGCAGGACTTGAAATCAATACCAAAGCTTTTTAAGGACATTAATTTTCTTTCATGCTATTTCAGATTCAACTATTGGCAGACCTCAACTTAAAGAAAACACCTCAGCTATTGGAGTTAGTTGATGATAACAAGGTAAACACACACACACTCATCAATGATTCATTATTTGACAACTTGTGGCAAAACTTGTGTTATATACTTGATTATTTCAAATCTGTGATGTCAGGACGCAGAGGAGCTGATGAGTCTACCTCCAGAAAAGATCTTGCTCAGATGGATGAATTTTCAATTGAAGAAAGCTAAATACGAGAAAATTGTGACAAACTTCTCATCTGACATAAAGGTAGATACAAATGAGTTGGACTTTGCATCAATTAGGTGTGACTATGCAAATTTTTAATATCTGCAACATTTTTTCCTTGGTCTTTTAAAGATAATCTTTTCCTCTCAGAGAGAGGGTGACTGTGGTGTTTTTTTTTCTTCCAATTCCCAGAAATTCTAAAAAAGTTATCCGTTGAAAGAATAAAAAAGGATCAGATAGTTAACATAATTAAAGACATCTGAGAGTTCTTAAATGGGCTATTAATTTTTATAGAATGAGTGGTGGAAGACTTTTTTGTCCTTCTAACCCAGAAATAAAAGAGGAGCTTTCCTCTTCTTCCCTTTCATGTAATTTACTTATCCCTTCTGAGTGTATAATGCTGGTTCTTAAGCCATCTTATGTTCTTGTAGGATGCAGAAGCTTATGCTCACCTCTTAAATGTTCTTGCCCCGGAGTACATTAATCCCACCACACTCACTGTGAAAGAACATTTCGAAAGAGCGAAGTTGGTTTTGGATCATGCAGATAGGATGGGTTGCAAAAGATACTTAACAGCAAAAGATATTGTGGAAGGCTCTCCAAATCTTAACCTTGCCTTTGTGGCACATATCTTTCAGCACAGGTAAGAAGTTAGTGTTTCTTTGAGTTCGACGTGTGAACTTAGTGACTGTTTCTGTTTTAAGTTTTCTTGTGTATGACACATTTACAAGAAGAAGTTGCTGTTTAAACTTTTTGTGTTCTAAGAATTTCAGCTGTTGTAGGACAAGGTTTTGGTAATTTTAATTGCTTTTTGATTAGCAATATGGACAGAATATGTGCAACTTATGGACCATGTTAATATGCATATTCTCTCTTGTTCTTCTAAAACAGTGCGTCTTGGTGCTTACCATGTTTCTTTCTTAGCATACTGAATGCAAGCAGAGTGACTTGAATAAGCAATTTTGTTCCTTTGCCACACTTTTGTAATAGAATAACCAATTGTATGATTAGCCAATTCAGATAGTCAAGTTTGAGAGGTTATAAGTTATAACTTCATAGCAAGTGTGGTAAAATTAGTGCCACACATTTCATAGGGACTGATATTTAACAGTAAAATTTAGTTATTTGGTTAATTGTTTCAATCTCGAATTGACCATAAGCCTCTTATCCATAGGAATGGGCTATCAACTCAAACAAAGGAAATATCCTTTTTGGAGATTTCACCAGATGAAGCTCAAATGTCCAGGGAAGAGAGAGCTTTCCGCTTTTGGATCAATAGTCTTGGAAATTCATCTTACATAGACAATGTTTTTGAAGATCTCAGAAATGGGTAAGTGCTACCTCGATTATCTAGTGCTGCAAACTTTCCCCATGGTAGTCGGCTTATATGATGTTACTACGAAATTTCCTGACTAAGTTAGACTAAAGAATTTGAACTCTGTTGTGATCTAATTTTGCTCATGCAATCACATTTATAGATCTATTTGGTCTCATGAAAGTGTTAAGTATTCATACAAAATACCACTTCTATGAGTGTGTGCACACAGGTGTATTTATTTCAATCTAATGAATGTTTGTGTCTTTCCAGATGGTTGCTTTTAGAGACACTTGACAAGGTGTCTCCTGGAATTGTTAATTGGAAAATTGCTACTAAGCCTCCAATTAAGATGCCGTTCAGAAAAGTAGAAAACTGCAACCAAGTTGTAAAGATCGGGAAGCAACTGAAGTTTTCTCTTGTAAATATTGCTGGAAATGACATTGTACAGGGAAATAAAAAATTAATATTGGGTAAGTGTTGTCATCCTTTATTCTTCTTCTTTTGTTTCCTTAAATTTATTCATTTCTCTTTCTCAAATTTTTTTTATTCATCTTTTATATCAACATGCTCTTTTTGGTTTTGGGGGAGGGCGGAGGGGTTGTTTAACTCAAACTGTTTTGGGCCAACGTTCTTTGTTCCCTATTTCAGCTTACTTGTGGCAGTTAATGCGATGTAACATGCTTCAGCTCTTGAAGAATTTGAGATTTCATTCAAATGGGAAGGAAATCACTGATGCAGATATCTTAGAGTGGTCCAACAGCAAAGTAAGAAATTCAGGAAGCAAGAGTCGCATGGCTAGTTTTAAGGTATAATTTCTAAAGATCAGTCATTTTCAGATTTAGAATAATAGAGAGTTGAGTAGGCCTTCAATTGATTATTTTGATAAAGCAGGGTTTTGTTAGCAGGCATATGATCATTATTAGCTTTGTGTGTGTGTGTACGTGGGTGCATATAGCATCTATTTTCAATGTTTTGAACTTTGCTTTGAAATGTTTTGTTATCGGTAGTTAAAAGGCGTGTAAATAATGTTAGTATGCACAACAAGTTCAAGCTTTACTTAGGCAAACTATACATGTATACATATGATATGTAAGCCCTAACTATCAAACTTTCAGTTAGATGACTAAACGTGACAATCAAAAAAGAATTTCCTGGTAGAAAATTATCTGATATGGCTTGCAAAGAAAGTTTTATACAGTCTGATTTTCAATTGGACACCTGTTTTTGGTCAAATTGGATGATTTATGATCAGATATTCTGATATAGTTGTTAGATGATGCATTACTAGTTGAATAATACCCCACAACTTGTCTAGCATACACCTCTTTTGCCTCTCGTTATCATGAGACAGAGAACTGAGTCTGTTTAATTTACAGGATAAGAGTTTGTCAGATGGCATCTTTTTCCTTGAGCTGCTTAGTGCTGTACACCCTAGAGCTGTTAACTGGAGTCTTGTTACAAAAGGAGAAACTGGTAATCTTATTTCAGACTTCAAATAGGCTCCTTCTTTCAGTTGTTCTGATTTTATGTTTGTTGCTTGTTAGTATCAACACGAGGCATTGTTTCTCCATTCAGTCATGATATTGTCAGTACATTAGACTTCTTAGTAATGCGGAATTTTGGTTGATGCAGAGGAACAAAAGAAGATGAACGCAACCTACATTATCAGTATCGCAAGGAAACTTGGATGTTCAATATTTTTGTTACCCGAAGATCTGATTGAGGTAATCATTCATTTGGTCAACATGCATGAATGTTTGATGCATTCTATCTTTCAGGAGACTTAGAGGAACCTATGATGCCTTTAGCTTTCAGTCAATTGAATTTGCTGCCTCTAATACTAAAACAAGTAAAATCACATGCGGCTTAATTTCACAGATGGTCACTCAACTATGCCTAAGTATCACGAAAGTTACTAGACAATTCTCTTGCAAGTATAACAGAAAGTCATTCGGAGGAAACAAATTAGACATGATAACAGTGACCATTCGTGAATTAACCCTATCGATGCTTGTATTGTGTCCTCTACTGACAACTGTAATACTACAAAATCATATTATAATGGTGTGTATGTGTGTGTGTTTAATCAGGTAAATCAAAAGATGATGCTTACACTCACAGCAAGTATAATGTATTGGCTCTTGAAACAACCATTGGAGGACCAAATTTCAATTTCAGATAGTGATAGTAGCTCACTGGACACAATCTCAACCTCAACGTTGGATGATACCGCGTCTGAGTGTTCAATGGATGACAACAGCAACAGATAACTCTGAAATTTTCATGTGTGCTGGATTTTTTTTCTCTCCAAATTCTTTGTTTTGATTGAAATTTTGAAAAAAAAAATAGGGTGTATGGCTTTGTAAGTAGTCAGTGTTCTATTGCAGTTCTCTTTTAAAAAAAAAGAGTCTATATTGTGAATATAGTTGAGAGTTATTTTTGTATTGTGCAAGAGATCTTGTGTAGTATACCTTGGGGTTTTTATGTTTACTAGTGAATTTGTACGTAAAAGACCTAAATAATCCTTTTTAATATCCAATGAAAATATTATAGTCGTCAAATCCAAGTAGATTAGATTTCAAGTTTTCCATTATTATTAACGTTTAATTTAACATTTTTCTTTAATTTGTTGTTACTTAATTCTTCTAGAGATACTTGGTTTTTATAATAGTCTATACTAGTGGATCTGTTTTTGTTTTTCGTAGATAAATGTGTAAATAACGAAAAGAAACTTTATGAAAATTGATCTCTTTATATGCATATGCAATACAAACATGTATCTGAAGTAAAAATTTGCAAGTTTATACGCTTCGAAATGAACTTCAAACTTGTATATATCTCAAGTTATGTTGCACAAAACTCAACTTTTGATAAAATGTCTAAAGTTTTATATAGTTGAAGGTTAAATATATATATATATTAAAATTCAATTATTTTTATCTAGAGTTCATGTACAACAACGTACCCTATATATACCACAAAGTGGTGCAAGAGTTTATGCACATATGCTCAAATTCAGATATTTTGACTTCAAATTCACACATCACATATCTAAAGTTATTTCAAAACGATAGAAGTGATTTTATTAAAAACTTAGGTATAAGTTATTAATTTAGAAAAAACAAAACCAATTTATGCGATTTGTACGATTTTTGTAAAAATTATTATAATTAATTTAAATTGTATGTGATAATAAGAAAACACTTTTTTTAAAAAGAAAATGAAAGAAATTAATTTCTAGTCCATTAAAAATATAATTTTAATTATATGGTCCATTTCGAGGTAGGTCGTTTAAAAATAAAAATGATAACTAAATCCCCAAAAAGAAAAGTTTTAGGCGTAAAAGGTCCCACGATTTAGGAGTTTTTCTTCCCCGCCAACATCCGATTCTTCAGATTGGAAATCGAACTTGTAAGTATAATCTATTAAAAAAATATTTACTTTTTGTTGTTTCCTTATTGAATTTGTGATTTTTTTAATCTTGAATTTGTTATGCTTATTATGATTCTTTCTGGGAAAAATTCCGACGACTCGAGAAAATTTTGTGATTTTGATGTGTTTTTTTCGCATGGGTTTGGATGAGTAAACGTCTATTTCTAGTTTATGTATATCAATATATGAGTTTGTTCATAGAAAAGTCATGAGGATTCTGGATAACTATTATTTTGTTGAATTTTCCTGTTTGGCCGTAGATTCTGAAGTTGAAACTTGAAAATTTGAGTTTTTGAAGTGAATTTTGAAACTTGAAGTTGTGTTTGGAATTGCATTTTACTTGGGAAAAAAATTGAATTTTTGCGAGTGGAAGACCAGTTTTTGGGAACTTGAAAATATGCGAAAGTCTGATCAAATTTCATGGCCAAATAGATATTTGAAAATAAATTTTCAAAACTTGATCCAAAATCTATGGCGGAACGCTAGATAAGTTTTTATCGGGTCAGTCATTAGGTGATTTATTTTCCTTTGTATATAGCTTGAATCCTATTTTGTTTCTATTTTTATTTTGGCAGCTGGATGTTTGTAATAGTAATACCTTGTTTACTTCAGCTTGATGAGGGTAGTAAATGTTTTTTCTTAGAAAAAAACAAATTATCTTCTGTTTGATGAGGTTTTCCTGTGGAGATTTGTATCTTTTCTTTTGATGCAAGGAGAGGTTTTAGAAAAAAGCAGTCGTTTGAGCTAATTAATGCTAAGAAAGACAATTTTTGACCAATATGGGTTGTGGTGGGATGGTTGGGTCTCGAATTGAGCCCTGGAGCGCCATCCCCAAAAAAGGGCCCTGCAGTTCGCGAATGTGAATTAGTCAGGCTCCAATGCGGGTACCAGAATCGGGTGGGAACCTAAAAATAAAAAGAAGACAAATTTGAAGTTTGGAAGTTTATTTATTTTTATTCTAAAGGAAGTTCTTTAGCTCAGAAGTAGGTTTTTTATGATCTTGATAGACATCATAACTGACAGGTGAATCTTACCAAGGTCAGACTTGAATATGGTTTCTGAATTGATAAATGCCAATCCCATTGTGTATGAGAAGAAGGAGCGTCAAGCTAGGATTGCTCCAAGTACGGATGAACATTCAGCTGAAACTATCGACCAGCTAGAAATTTTTGATATCCTTCTGAATGATTGCATTCTACCTGTTATGTTTAACTTGAAATTAATCTTTCTATGATAAGGGAATATCTATGAGGCTAAAACCCATCCACTTCAGAATCTGTGAGTTTTATTCTCTCAAATACAATCATTCAGATTTCAAATGCAGCAGTACTAGCATGCTAAGTCTATGAGTAACGATACATAGAATACCTGGAGGAGGTCTTTGAATTTGCAAAGTAGAGTTAATTTCGTCTAACTTGTTTCTGATATTTATTTTTGTACTCTACAGTTCAATGTGAAAGATGAAGTGGAGAAAGAACCTTTTGCTCCTTTTCTTCATAACTTTTTCTTATATTTATTAACGGGACATGTCATTCTATGCAAACAATCAATGGAGAAAACCTTTTGCACCATGGTGCGCGAAATATGTTTGCAAGCTTTCTCTTTTCTGGTACAAACTCTGTTAATATGACTTAAAGGTTCATGAATTGTGTTTGCAAGCTTTCTCTTTTCTTGTACAAACTCTGTTGATATGACTTTAACTGTGAACAAGTCGTCCCTAATCCTCATGCTCCACGGATCTGATGTAGCATATGGTACTCTGTCCAAACAAAGATCAACCAGGTTTTGAGATTCAATGATTCATCCATCTCCCAATCCTAGGAATTCTCCCTAAATATCAAATTCTGTTGAACTTCCCCTTCATGTCTTATACGAATTTGTGGATTGTCAGCTCTCTCTGGCATGAGATTCTATAAGGTTCCGAAAGGAAAGCCTCAACTCACACCCTCCACATAACCATATTCGGGGGGAGTGGGAGAGAGGAGAGGGTGATGAGGGCATGCATTATTTGCACTTCAACATTTGTTTTATATCTTTTGTGCTTTTGTCCATGGCAATTTGAAGTGCGCATTGGTTTGCTATTCTTAGCAAATAGTAGAATATTATAGGATCACATGTCATGAAAATTTTCAGGGTCACTCTGCTTCCGGTACTGATCTGAGGTGATACTGTTCAATCTGAGATCGATTATCTTTGTATACTTCCTATTCGATTAAGTATGGGTCAGTGTAACCAATTCCTTACACATGATTGCAATCTTCACTTTACTGCTTGATGAACTTTTACATTATATCATACTTCTCCTTTTGCTTCACAAATGTCATTGTCCTTCGACGAGTAACATGAGTACATCCATTTGATTATGTAATCTAATAGGATCCTTCTAAATCTTTTTCTGCCTGTTTGGGTTATCATTGTGTCATTTTGAAGGGAACTAAGCAAGTATGAAGTTTGATTTGTTCGGGTTAAATTTATAGCTATGAATAGGTAATCATTCCTTAACATTCTTACACTACCTTAGAGATATAAAAGATCCAGAGCATCCCTATTCTCTGGAAGAGCTGAAAGTTATAACAGAAGATGCCATTGAGGTAGATGACAAGCGAAGCTATGTAAGGTGAGAACTAAATCCGTTTCATATGATTCTATTTTGATTCCTCATATTTGGCATTTTCGTGTTGTCTAAGATGAGGAAGTTCTTCAATTCAGGGTCACATTCACACCTACTGTGGAACATTGCAGCATGGCGACTGTTATTGGATTATGTTTACGTGTGAAACTTATGCGATGTTTGCCTTCACGTTATAAGGTATGCTTTATCACCCTTCTACTTAGACTAAACAGACTCGTGTGTGTTACAATCTTTCCCTGTAAAAAGCATATTACAGTTGATAGACTATTACATTTTACGTGATATGCTGTTATGATTTTATAGAAATCAACAATTCCCAAAATCACAAGAGTACTGGAGAAGACGTTCATACCTGTAACCAGTCTCTCTATGATATTTCTACATTCTAGTTGCATTTTAAACTACAAGAATCAACGACTTCTATTGGAAATCATTCTTTTGTTGGAATATTATGATTTTCTTTTAATCATTGACGTTTTTAGTTGATACTAGTTTTGACGCTAACGCACGTGAATATCAAATCTTGTACCACATTATTTTTTAAAATAATGTGAATATTCTTAAATAAATAATTAGTCACACCTAAAATCTCTTAGTTACACCTCTTAAATATACTTTCTCCTCCCTTCCCCATAGTGCATTACTTTGTTATTATTGTATTGTTGTTGTTCTTACTTTTAATATAATATAATATAATATAATATAATTTAATATTGATATAAAATATAGAAAATATACTGAATTGGATGTTTTTAGTTGGAGTATTAGATGCATTTAACATTCATGTTAGGGAGTGTTCTAATTTCATTGAACTTTGAGATTGTCAACGGCTGTAATCAAATTTGAGGTTTTAAGAAGAGAAGAATAGATAACATAAAAAAACGTAGTTTAAAAATTTGAAGAAACCCCTCCATTTATAGTTAAAAATGTGTAGTATTAGTATGTGCATATTATTTCTTATCATAAAAATATAGAAGATATACTAAATAAGGTATTTTAAGAAGATGAACAATAATGAATATTTTTAAAAAAATGTAGTTTAAACATTTGAGGAAGCCCCTTTTTTTATGGCTAACAAAGGGTAGTGTATGAAAAACTTCTTATTGTGCCTGATCATAAAGAAGTCACAACCCTTTAGAAAAGTCACAACCCTTCGGAAAAGTCACAACTCTTCAGAAAAGTCGCAACCCTATAGAAAAATCACAACCCTTCAAAAATGTCACTATTCATTGGAAAAGTTATAACTCTTCGAAAATGTCACAACCCTTCAATGTGAAAAGGTGTCTGCCTTTAATGTAATATAATACACATAAATAAATATAATACAATATAAAATATAGAAGATATACTACATTTGGTGTTTTAAGTTGGGGGTATTATAATAATTTAACATTTAAGTTGAGTAGTCATTCTTTAAAGGTAGTATAGATAGATAAATAAAAAAGGATAGATATAGATTGGTATAATTTTAATTTGATATGAAATTTTAAAAATAAAGAAGACTTTTAATTTAAGGATCATATGTAGAATATATAAAATGTCTTTTAACTTTGTGGTCTTAAAGACGTGCCTCTACCCCCAAGAAAAAAAGAGCATTCTATATTAAATTGAATGAAAATAAAAGTACAATAAATAAATTGGAAACGAAAAAGTAATTATTAAATGTAGTTTGGACTCTTCAAACAAGTGTTTGATCAAATACATTTTCTCCAGCAATTTGAGACTTTTCAGAATCTGAACACCAAGCTGTAGTTTGTGCAACGAAAAATCATTGAACTTCTTGTCTAGTAGAAGTTGCTGCAAAAGTATATTTTATGGCTATGAAAAAGTAATTGCATAATTGAACAACTTTCATAATCTTCCTTGTTTTAAGAAGAAAAATAGAAAACTTACAAAATTCGTAGTTTAAAAGTGTGTGAAACCCCCTCTATTTATAGACAATAAATGATGGTATGAAAATGTGCTTCTCGTGTCTTTTCAGATAAGTCACAACCCTTCAGAAAAATCACAACTTTTTTTGAAAAAGTCACAATCCATCAATGTGAAAAGGTGCTTGCTTTTAATATAATAATATTAAACATAGAATATGTACTAAATTGGGTGTTTTAAGTTGAGGGTATTATAGTAATTTAACATTCAAGTTAGGGAGTTCATGCTTTTAAGGTAGTATAGATCGATCTAGCTATGACTTTGAATTGTTGGAAATGTTAATCTATTTGCAAGTTTTCAGTTTGCTTGGTCTTTTTAGTAATATATCGTTGTTGTCTTGGCAGGTGGATATTAGAGTAGCACCTGGGACTCATGCTACGGAAGCTGCAGGTATTTGTCTGTCTCTCTGTGTATCTGTCATACAACATCCAATATTTAGTCACTATTACCAGTAAACTCCAATTCTTTAGCAGTCACTCTGCTGCCAGCATTTGTCCCTTCTTTTTTGCTTTCACAAAAGGGCATCATCCTTTTTCGAGCAAAGCTCCCAAACTATAAATTTGCTCTTCTTAGCATACCACACGGGCATAGAGCTGATTATGCATTTTTTTTTCCGTGTATATGGTGTTCACGCTTTTAGTTAATGTAAGTATATCCCAAAAGAAAAACATACAAGCTTCTTGTTGTTGATCATATGAGAGCTTTCTAAGAGCATTACCACTGATCATTTGCATTTTTTTT